>JANHGB010030910.1:0-18859 GCA_026283785.1 Coracopsis vasa
GTCAAAAACACAGCACTGCACCAGCTACTAAGAAGGAGAAAAATGACTGCTACTGCTGAACCCAGGACAGACATATATTAGATTAATATTTGTACTGCCTTTGTCATCGTACTGTTCTTATTGGCTGTACTTGTAGCGTAGACGCTATTAGCAGTAGGAAAAAGTCACATTCTTCCTTTAGAAACAGAAGGAGAAATTTGCTTCATAGAACTTCTGGAGGTTATTTATATAATTTGTTTCCATATTATTTGTTCAAGAAGTTGATATGAGGAAATCTTTTTTGAAAACTAAATAAAAATTCCACATTTCACAGTTGGTTTTAGTGATCTGGTACACCTGCCTAAATCTATCCTTTGAACATATAGTCCTTTTCTAAGATTGAAAGTTTTAAGTATTTTATACTTTAATAATGCCTCAGACCTTATTATTAGTTACAGCCTGAAGAGGGATAATAACACATACATAGGAAAGAAAATTTTTCAACTGAATGGAAGGAACAAACTTTGCAAAGTCATTGTTAACGAAGGGAGAATTAATGTCAGTGGAAAGGTTACAGAGATAGTCAGCAACAGTTACTAGGTAAGACTTGGGAAAATATATCCATGCTTTAAATAGTATTTCAAGCACTGAAAAGGTCTGTGCACAAAGATGCTCAATTTAAAAGAATTTTTAAGAGCAACTGAAATGTTGCATCCTTTAATGTAGTCATGCGTTGATGAACAGAATGAAGGCAGACTTAAAAGTGAAAAGGGGGTTGGAATATTTTTCTGCAATTGGGATATGGGTTCCTATATTGTGGTATGGGTTCCTAATGGGAAATAATTAAGTTAGAATCCAAGGAGTTTTTTATCTGCTATACTCATTGCCTACATTGCTACTGGTGATAGACAGAGAACTCTGCAACAATAGCTCAATGAAAAAAGGAGTATCTTGGATGGCAAAGGCCTCATACCACACTGCTCCGTTTCCCTTGGAGAAAGGGAGTAGTTGATAACAAGACATCACACTCACCCTTGGCTTGAGGAGATGTTAACACCAAACCACAATCTGTGGAATGGAGCCTGTGCAGTGGAAGAAGCACCAAAACACTTGACTTTTCTTGTCCAAGAAAGTGCTACATGCAGTACCTAAAAAATCTATGCAACTTCCATTTGATTCTTGCATCATTTTTAACCAGTGGTATTACTTTTTCTGCCTTGCTAAGCAAGAATATCAAGTATTTACATGAACCTCATTTCTGAAGACCCTAACATTCAGCCTGCATCCTGATATGGGAAGTGGCAGTCCAGGCTCCAACAAATACTGGACAAAGTTATTGGGTAGATTTTAAGCTTTGAAATAATATCCAAGAGACAAAAATATTATTTTAAAGATTAATTCTTGTTGAAAGCATTCTGCAGATTGTCAAAAATAGCTCTCTTATTTGAGAAATGAAATGAACAGCTTCATGAAAATTAACAGCCTTTACCTGTCTTTCATGAAGAGAAATCTTAGGTGTGTGGTTAAGTCATGGTAATTCTTTCCCTTGGTGAGAGCAAGCTGAGTTTTGTCCCTTCTCCAAGCCTGGGCTGGCTTATAGTTTGTGGAGCCTTTACTGGCTACCTCCAGAGTCATGTAGTTGTTATTTACATTGAATATTGGTATGACGAATGGTTTCAGTAAAGCAAAGGCTTCTGTTCCTAGACTCAACCTTGTAACAGAATGAAACAGAAGACAGGAAACATTCCTCACACTGGAAAAGAAGATAAAATAATTCCCTGTAGGGTTTTTTTCCCTAGTTTGCTCTCCTTGGTTGAAATGAAGTTGACTTAAGTTGGAAGAGCTGCTTTCAGTGAAGAATATTCCTGCTAGACTTGCTACCAAAAAAAGAAAGAAACTGAACAGCCTGTATGAAATGTGTCCCCAGTTTTGTGCTGGTTACATTGTGTACCTTTATCCAAGTGAATTACCCTCTAGTTTTAAGTTCTTTGGAATCTATTTTCTGCTGGAAAAAAAGGGTTTTTTCAAGGAGACAGTAAGTATGAGCAAGTCATTTTAATTAATTGTATTTCTTTATTGGGGGGAGTAATTTTCAGTAAGCATAGCCTGTAATTTATAAGAACAGCTCAGAGTGCAGTTGCTTTAGTGACCAATAAAAAAAAAAAAAAGCACCTCCCTGTCTGATATATTTTCCAAGTTCAAATTCTTAAAATATGCTGGAAACAATAACAATCCTTATTATGTTGTCTCTGAGCGTCACAAATTGGATTTTATCTGCAAAATGTAATTTTTCCAGTAACTTCAGGATAGATACATAGATACCAATGCATTTGAATAAACTGTTTTTCCAGTCACAATATTTCAGTCGTTTGGTTATAAGAAATTGCATTTTCAGGGTATCTATGTTGCCATGTCGAAATACAGAAAAGATATAATATGTTTAAATATTAAAATATTAGACACCTGCATGATTCCAAAGCCTGCTTTATCAACTAATCAGATTTGCAAGAAGCCCTAGAAATATCAAAGAATCCCTGCAGCTAATAACCATCAAGCAAGTAAATTAATTAAAATATTTAAAATATATATTAAGACGAAAGCAATGTCCTGGGAGACATTAGGCTGCAAGTCATATTATAGTGGATCATAGAGTATATTTTCCTCCCAGTTTTGTGTCACTGGCAAACTTTCTGAGGATTTGCTCTGCATCATCATCCAAATCATTAACGAATATAAGAAACAGGGTGTATTTAGTAATAAAGCAAAAAAGAAAAAGTTTTTTTCCTAATAAGTTGTCCGTAGACAAGCAAATGGCTTATATAACCAGGTTATAAAAGTGCTGCTGTAAGTCTGCTAGGAAAAACGGTGATAACTATTCTGAATTTCTTTTTAGGATTCGTGAGATATAATGATGGAGTGGATAAGACAAGTTTCTTTTAATTAAACCCTCCTCTCAACCAATTAGAAGGCTTGTTCCAACTCACACAGAAGATTTGTTGCTGTACACAGCTGAAGTTTGTGAATCAAAGGTATTTTGAAATAAATCTAATTATATAGCTCTTTTTGATGAGTTCTTTTTGAAGAGGAATTGGTGTCTCTTGGGTTAGATGGCAGACATTTTGTCTTGAAATAGACCTTGTTCATGAGTTTCATGAACAGTTTTTGCTTGCTGGGCTTGGAATGGTGAAAACTCTGATCCAATAAAAAGCATGTGTTTTTTTTTCTATAAATTCCTAGCTCTAGCTTTTGTATAAGCAGGAAAAAAAAACAGATTAGAATAGCAATTGGTAATTCCATATCTCTTCTACTTTTTTTAGATCTGTTAATACAAGTTACAGTCTAGATCACAGTCTAAGACTCATCCATACTGGACTAACCACAGCTAAAGGTCATGGCAAATACAGTCATAATATTTTGCTAATAACTGCTATGAGGATATAATTGACTGTATTTAAATATTTCTTTTTTCTGTTTAAAAACTTCATTTACCGTATTAACTTCAATGATATTAGAGTAGGTCTGTTTTCTTCTAGAATTGCAACTGCAAGCTCCAAGCTAAGAATCAAATGTTGCTTCCTAAAGTAAAACTTAAAAGCTTATTTGTTTATTTTTTTTTCACCAGGAAAACAGAAAATATGTCTAAACACGCACATTTGTCTTCAGATAACTACATAAATATGTTTATATTCCTTTTCATGTGTTAGACACAATCTCATTGAAAATGTCTTTCTGCCATTCAATGTTTTGGTTTAAGACTTAAAGAAAAAAATAAAACCAAAACCATTTTAACTAAAACCCTGAAAATAAGAAAAAACATTGTCAAGGTGAAGAGTATTGTGTTTATTTTGTAAGATTAGTTCCACAACATCAAACCTTCTACATCGTGTCAGAATTTTGTTTTGAAATCTTTTTAATGATATTCTTTTGACAGCTTCTTGTAAGGAACCAGTTAAAATTTTGGAGAATTTATATAAAAATCTTCTTTTTATCCAGGAATTTAAAAAGAATGATTCTAAATTGATCTGATTTCTTTTTTGTCTTGTCAAACGAGAAGAGTTATGTAAAGTAGTAACATTTGCAGTACAGCATTTATGTGACATTAACTAGGCCAACAACTCTAAGTTTAGAATGTTTAATCAAAGGGTCTGACTTTGTCAACATGAACTACCAAACTCGTTAACAGCACTTTAACAGCAATAGCACAGAACAGGCTAGTCATGATATATTGTCAAAGTATTGGTCAGATTTTACACATAAATTTGTAAAATTAATATTTTATAGCCTTGATTAAAAAAGGGATTTTTCCTCCATTAAACTGATTAATTTACTCATTAATTTTCTTCTGCTGTTATTCTGACTTGATTAATGAAAATATTGATCTCTGAAGAGTCAACCATGAACAATCTAAACCACATTAGAATGGGAAATCTTGTTTTTACCACAGATGTTCAGATATTAATCTTGTTTAACTTTATTAGGGAAAATTTTTAAGTGACCTTGAATAATTTATCTTCTGCATTATGAATTCGTTTAGCATAGGAATGTGGCTTGAAGTTGCAGATTTGGCAGCAAGCGATTTTCAGTCAGTTATTAAAGAAAGTAGAGGGCCAGATTCTCAACTGATACAGTAAAACTTGTGCACTAAAACATAAAAAAAACACTTTCAAGGCTGGATATAATGCTATGGGCTGTTGCTGTTCATAAGCACAAGTGTCCTCTTTCCATTAAGAGCACAAGCAGAATAAGAAAATAACTGAAAGAACCTTAGCCATAAAGAGAAATCTGGAGACAATCAAAAGAGTAAGTGATTACACAGAATGAGGATGAGAAATACATAACTGACCATGAGATATAATTTGATAATCAATTACTTTTATAAAAACAAAGGCATAACCTGAATATATGTACAATTTAGAAATGAAACTTATGACCTGTAGTTGGATTAGTCCAAACTAACTGGGTGACTTAGAGAGGTCTGTTAAAGGGCTTCTTGGAATTATTGGCTCTTCTTTCTGTGATATGGGAAAAAAAGACAGCTATTCTTGACAAAAATCCTTCTTTTCAAGTTCGTACAGTACCCTTCTTTTCCTCGGATATGCTCTTAGGATCTTGCTTCTCTTGCTGCCTATCCTGTTATACTTCAACGTGGGCAATTCTGGTGTAGCTATGTTCTTTGAATGATGTGAGAAATCAGCTAAATTGAAATCAGTGTGCTTCGCAGTTTGATCAATGTCATATAATTTGCAGCTGCAAATTTCATGACATTTAAAAGTATTTTTTGCAGTATTTTATCATAGCATTATATGAAATAGATTTTAAAAAAATTTGCTGAAGCATGTTTACCTGATAAAAAGTTCAGCATTACATTAAAAAATACACAGTTTTTTGGACATAACGTGCAGCATGACCTAGAAGACTTAATTAGCAAAGGTAATAGGAGATAAATCAGGAACTGCAGACAGGAAATATAAAGCATCTCTAAAGTTATGGCAGTAATGGCCATGGAAGCAAGCTATCTTCTCCTATTAAATAAAAGTCTTGAGAAACTCACCAGATCTGCTCTGTAATAAGCATCCCCATCTTGTACTACAAACCACCTCCTACTTAAAAGAACTAAGAGCCTGGGTATAAACAGCAATGAATAAGGCTGTACAATTCACAATTTCTCTTGGTAACACTGGAAAAGTGAGGGGTGCAAAGCCACAGTGGCAAGCCTTGTACTCCACACCAACAGTGACTTACTAGTTAGCCTCTACAGCATCCCCAGGTTGCTCACGTCACAGTTGGTTAGCTGTTTACCAATAACAACTATATGTGATAAACTGTTGCTTGTGACCTACTTTTGATTAATGAAAATGGACTTAAATTAAATAAGTTATTAATTAAAATAGCCTTTAAATAGTATGCTGCCACTACAGCTCAGATAATCTCTGTGCAGGCATCGATACAGATTAGGATTTTTTATTCAAAACTTGTATTGCTATAGTTAGTCATCTCTTTTCTGGGGTGCATTATATCTGCTTCGCCTCTTCTGTGAGACAGATTCATGTTACATGAAGTGTAGCAGATACAGAGCAGATTAAAGGGCAACTGATGAGGGGTCACCACACTCTGCTGCTTTGCTCACCTCTTCTTCTTGCTATATCTGGCACAACAACAGATACTAAACCTGCTGGAACAGCTGCTTTGTTTGCTTCTCAGCTGACTGGCACAGCAGAAGCCCTCTGGACCAAGGAAACTCTTTCACAAGCCTGTGCTAACAGCAACTGGCATACAACAGCTATGAAGTGGTGTACTGGCTGGGAGTTATATGTATGTGTTAAAAGGAGAAGAATCATAGGGCAGGAAGAGGCAAATAAAGGGAATTTGTGAATTCATTGTGTTTCCCAGAATCTAAGGTATTTTTGATGGGCTGATAGTGCCCATCCTGTCAGGCATCACAGGAAAGTGCACAATCCAGCAGTCTCCATTGAGCATCCAGCCAAGTGGTATAACCTTCCAAAATGCCAAATGCTTGATGTGGGGAGTAAGATGTGTTAAAAAGATAATTTTGATTGCATTAGAGACATTGTATTGCAATGAATTTGGATTTAAATCCAGATGAAATAAAATTCATTTGGATTTGAAATGAAAATTTAGATTGGATATAGAGACGTATATTTCTGTATAGAGACAATGTAATCATAAATTGTTAAATCTGCAAGGATTAGTTTTATACATAACACAGGGAAAAGTAAATCTCCTCTATAAGCAAGACTCATTGACCTCTCTGCATTCAGCTCTGAAGCAACATAAAAAGGAAGTGGACCTTTTGGAGCAAGACAAAGAAAGGCCACAAACATGATCAGAGAGCTGGCACACCTCTTTTAAGAAGACAGGTTGAGAGAGCTACGGTTGTTCAGTCTGGGGAAGAGAAGACTCAGGGGAAACGTTAGAGCAGCTTTCCAGTACCTAAAGGGAAATCTGTAGAGGGATGTTATACCACAGCAAGTAGTGACAGGATAAAGGGTAGTGGCTTTAAACTGAAAAAGGATAGATTTAGATTAGATATTAGGAAGAAATTCTCTGGTGAGACACTGGCACAGGTTGCCAGGGAAGCTGTGGCTGCCTCATCCGTGGCAGTGTTCAAGGCCAGTTGGGTGGAGCTTTGAGCAGCCTGGTCTAGTGAAAGGTGCCCATGCCAATGGCAGGGCTGTTGGAAACAGATGATTTCTAAGGTCCCTTCCAACCCTAATCATTCTATTATTCTATGATTCTATTTTCCTATTTGAGAAAAGGAGAGTTGAGTATGTTGAAGGTCTTTTAGAATTTACTGGAACAATGTATCTGCTAGCAAACATCTGGAAAACTCTTAGTATGTGACATGTTGTGTGATGAGTTTTTTCTGTGCATTGTGTTACGTAAGTTGTGTTATCACAACTGTTTTGAAGCGTGTAGCTGATCTGTTGACAGCAAAAGTCGGCTTGCTAGTAGGAATGAAATATTCTGCTTGTGTATTAACGTTTTTATTTGGTTCTGAAAAGTTTACTCCTTCATGTATGCTATTGAAATGGATCTTTAGCATCTGGCTGTTTCATGAATTTGACATTTACGTAGCCATAATATGCTCTTATTACAAAGCAGGAAGCCAGAAATGTTACGTTTTGTTAATTATATGGAGCTTCCCTGACAACTTTTAAAACATTAATCTCCCTTTAGAAAGGTTCTCTAATATTTCTTAGTTTATAACACATTCGTGAACTGTTCAGCAAAGTTATGATATTGAGTGTCTTGGAATATCAAGAGCCCTATGTGGAACCTTTTATTAAACATTTTTAGATGTTTAATATATTTTTAGTTTTGCAGATTATCTTGATCTACCACAATGGTGCAAACTAGATTCCAATGATCACCTCCACCCCTACAGGCCTGGATCTTTACCAGATTTACTAAATAAGACTTATAAGCCTCATAAGCCTCAGGGAGTCAAAATAGTCATTACACCGGTAGATTAAACCATCCCTGGAAGTGTTCAAAAACTGTGCAGATGAGGCCCTTAGTGACTTGGTTTAGCGGTGGACTTGGCAGTCCTGAGGTAGCATTTGGACTTGGTGACCTTAAAAGTCTTTTCCAAACTAGTCAATTCTATGATATGATTCTACGTCGTCTGTTGCATTATTATTGCATATATCATTACCATAATATGAGATGTCAATCAACAAGATGACAAGCCATCCAGTGTGCCACAGTACTGTCAGACCATAAGACAAGTAAAACTCCACAAATTATTGTTTGGCTTTTTTGGGGATACAGTTCTGCAGGACTAAGTTGTATCATTTTACCATTTGGCGAATTGTGAGAATGATCCTCCATCCTTTCTTGTCCTTTTTCTCAGACATTTCACAGTGGCAGAAAATCTGAACAAGAACATTTTAATGACCATAGTTATTTGAATATAAAGAAAAATAAAGTTCTTTCCCTTTAAAAGATTGTTGCTCAGTTGACTAAAGTTGACAGACCCTAAGAATGTGAGCCTTTGGTTGTTCTGAAGATGATACCAAGATTTTGAACTTAAGCCAAGCTTAAAGGAAAGCAGCGCTATAATATTTTAGGTGCAGACTGTCCTCACTTCAGCATTCAAAATAAACATTTGCATGCCAAATGTTATTTTTACAGATGCATTCTTTCTAACAGTGATAAAACAAGCCATGATGAAGCACACTTTAAAATAATAATGCACTTAAGTGGACAGCTTCACATTATAAGATGCTGAAACTGTACTCTGCAGTTTTGTTGATGTTACTGTCAACACAGAATTCCAGAACTATTTGTAATTTCTTTTTCTTATACTGATGATTATTGAGACTTGGATTTACATGATAGTGCAAAACATTGGATTGAATGCAGAAGGACTTGTGTTTCTCAATGCCTCAAATCTTTATTTATTTGTTGTTTAATCAGATGCACTCAAACTATGAAAAAGAGTTTGGCTCGTAATATTATCATGCCTTGAAGATACAGCACCTCATTACAGAAGAGACCACTGTCAACGAATATAGATATTTAACTTCTCTGCTCATCCTACCATTCTGTTTTTCCTTTTTCTCCTTATCATTCTTATACATTCTGAAAGTGATGAGTAACTATATTGTTAAATACTCTTGGACTGTATTCCTCTAACTCACTCCATAAACTCCTGGTCTTCTATGCAACAATCTCATCCTCTGATGCCAGAAGTTTTCTATGCTTAACATTTCCCCCTTTTATTGAGGTATTCTCCCATACCTTTCTCAGTTTTCTCCATGGCAAACTGGCCTCTGAATTCAATATAACTGAGAAAAGTGGATTACCCAGATTTTCTACTGTGCAATGCTATCTCTCTCTGTGTCAAAACCTGCCTTTGGGTCTTCATGTCCCAGTGCTATCATGAAGTATTCTTTTTCCGTTCTCTGTAATTGATGATATTTGGGATGTCTGTAGTTTTACATTTTAATAGGAAATGGAGATGGACTAAGCAGGCAATGAGGGGTTTTTTTACCCTAAAATTGTATGACCTGCACTCCACTACTTCTTTGATCAGAAATTGGAGAGGAGGGTAAAACTAGCTGCTTTTTCATTGCTTTCCGTCTCCTATTTCTCCTTTTAATGTCCGCAGCTGTCACAAAAAAATCACAGAATTCTACTTGGTGATGACATGAAAACACTAAGAAATTTTCAGAATGGGTCAGCTGCAGCATTAAGCATTTATCATAGTACTAAGAAATACCAGACAGTTGAATGTGAAACATTACCCCAGTCAGCCAGAAGGATGGACATTGTTTTGTCCTCTGAAAGTTTTCCATTAAGGTCATTTGTCTTCGGCTAGCCTTACTCTAGGGGAGTATTAAAAACATGCCTTAGGTCTGCAAAGACTGATCACTTTGTATGTAGATGACATACATATTTGTGAAAGAGTCACCTTCCCATAACATTTATGGTTCTACTAAATGAATTAAGTTATTTTCAAGACATATGATGAATGATAACAAACTGCAAGTCATGTGTTGATAAAGATCGCATCCAGTTTGACCTATGTTTGCTAAAACTAATTCAAATGAGCATTTCAAATTTGGTCTATTTATTAAATAAATTAGAGGATAGGTGATGAGCGCGAAGTAAATAAAGCTTAAAGATTTAGTAGATTCTGTGTCTTAGCTAGAAAAGTTTCTGTTGGTTGCAGCTACTTATGTTTAATTAAATACCTGTCACAAATTACTTCTTTATATTTAGCTTCAAACGTGCACCATATACATAAAGAAGGCCTTTTTGTTGGGATCTCTACAAATTACAAGAAACAAAAAAATTTCAAACTTGCTCTTTCCCCAAAGAGTTGTAACATTTAATGTCACTCTTCAGTAGCAATTTTTTTTCCTGTTTCTCTATTAATGATACATTGCTGATTACAAAACTTGTGGTCAAGGGATGTTATAACAAACAATTTCATTGCCATAGCTGTGAAAAATAAATGCAGTATTAGTGAGCTGAAAACAACCTCATTTGCTAAAGGAAATGGTAGATTTTGTTTGCAACAGTTGAAAAATTGCCTTCACATCTCAAAGAATGCAAGTTGAGCTATTACCGGTTACGGGTTCAATATTATTTCGCTTTTCCTTTTTTATCTTAAATATAAGCCTTTTAATTCTGTGCATTTTTCTCAACTTTGCCTACTTCTTCCATAATAAAAACATGTAGTGGACACAATTCTTGTATACACTTTTCTGGGGTTATATCATCCATTTCCCATGTTTTATCACACTTCTGTCAAAAGATTTTTAAGTTTATTCAGGTTTTACACAACTCAGCCAAATTTGTTGCATTTTATTAAATATTTTGTGAAGAAAACTTAAAAAATACCAACTGCCAAACAATACAAAGCAGGAAAGTATTGTTAACATTGTATTAACTGTCTCCATAAGGATATATTCATTGTGAATAATATTGTTGGCTACAATATTTACTTCCTAATAGAATTTTTAGTCTTAGAATTTTGACTGCTTCTCAAATTTACAATTTCTTTTGACCAAAGAAAAAAAATAAAAATTCTTGTAGTTTTGTTACTATCTAGCAACTTGGTCATAATTACCCCTTTCTAGTAATCTCTGTTCAGTGTTAGACAATATCTGTTGCCTTTAAGCTATTTTTGATAACTCAATCAGTTCTATTTACTTATTGGAATCATGTTGGAGCAGAATACTTCTTAAAGTGGAAAATGTGTCCTTGTCTATCTGCATTCTTCTAAAATTTCCTAAGAAGCTTTACGCTTTGCAAAATGCTTTTAATAAAAAATCTTGGCCAAAATGGCTGAGCTATGCCCACCTAGCAAATGATTCTTGGTAAGTTAGGTAACAGCAAAGAGAAAGCTGGAATGGCAGTGATCTCATTTCCAGATGTTTCCAAGAGAATGATATATTTGGTTTAGGCAGAACTTAATATAGTAAAAGTACACACAGTTGGATGGCTACTTTTTCAACGATGTCAGCAGTGGGATTACTCATATGGGATGTGTTGAGAGCAAGAACTTCATAGCATAATCTTTAGGTACCAGAAACCAAAAGGGTATCACATCTTTAATGAATTTGTTGTGTGGGATACGCAAGGTAGGCTTCAGGTAGGCTGTGCAGCTGCATTGAGACTGCTTTGAGGCACAGTCTGTCAGAAGTGAAGTTACCTGAGACAGCAGAGTGTCATTCGGTACTTGAAACCTGTCTGATGAGTAAGATTTTTCTCCAGCAATTTCTCAACCTCATCTACTAAAGCAACTGCAAAATCTCACTTGAATCAATACAGAATTACATTCCGATAATATAAGCTGTATATTTTATTTTTTTAACTTCAAAATAAGTACCTTTCTAACAGCTGAACATCTTTTGGTATGGTCTTGTTACATGCGCCTTATGTTTGGAATTTAGTAGCAAGATGCAAAGCCTTTCTATTGTTTTTCCTCATTTCAGAAGGTCAGGCTGACGGTACAAACGGGTGAAAGTAATTATTTACCTGCTCTGATTCTAGTGCATTTTTCACTAAATCTAGCCATTAGAATATTGCCTGTGTCTCAGTATTTTGCAGAACTAAGCATTATATAAGGAGCTATTTCTACCAAGAACTTGTTCTGCTTATGTACAGGGCAAGTTCAAGGCAGGAGTTACAAATTTAAATTCCTTTTGCTAAGGGCCATTAAATAATTACAAAGCCCCACTTTCAAAATTTGTGCTAGGTCCATTTGTAATTGGATTTTGGAAACCATTTATTTGGTTTTATATATCATTCAGGCTGATCCAGTGACAGAGCAACATGCTACATTTCTTCTACCAGTTGATGGGTGTTTATACTAGTACTTGGAAACAAAAATAACTCACTCAGTTTGCTAGTACTGTTCTTATTCATCCCAGTTTCTTAATTTGGTTGTTTATGAGTCTTTGCCATTGATAATTTAAGACCTAGTTTATGTGTCCCAGCATCTTTAAGCTAAGAAAATATTTTGAAATAGAGGATTCTGGTTTTCCGAAGATCAGTACTTTAATCTATTTGCTTGCTTACACTTAGCAAGTTTTCTTATGAAAAGGTAGTTGCTGTGAATCTTGGAGATTGTTTATAAACCTGATTTCAATTATATATGCATAAAAGAAAGGCTCCAGAAAGTACTTTATGTGGCCTTTCAATATACAAAGGGGTCTTACAGGAAAGATGGAGAGAGACCTTTTGTCAAGGCCTGTAGTGATAGGAAAAAGGGGTAATGGTTTTGAACTGGAAAAGAGTAAATTTTAATTGGACGAGGAAGAGTTTTTATAATGAGGGCAATTGCTCAGAGAAGATGTGGCTGCCCCATCCCTGGAAGTGTTCAAGGTCAGGTTGGACAGGGCTTTGAGCAACCTCAAAGTGGAAGGTGGAAGGTGCACCTGCCCATGGCAAGGGGGTTGGAAGAAGATGATGTTTAAGGTCCTTTCCAACCCAAACCATTCTAGGATTTTATGAGAAAAATACTCAGTTTGAAGTGTGTCTACTTTGCTTAGTTAAAAAGAAACTAAGTTTCAGGAGTTTCAAAAGGATTATAGGAGGTTAAACCGGGAAGCTGGAGGGAAAATAACAAATTGGATGCAAGTGTTAAATTTTAACAGTAATGTTTTGTAAGCTAATATAAAAATCACTCAGAGGATGAGAAATTTGATCAAGAATTCACAACAGAGATAACAATATAATCTGTGAGAGACAGTATTTCTAGTCCATGATCTGCTATTTATAAGGAGAAAATATGATCAGCATGCGGTCCTTAGATTCCTAGTTAGAAACTACAGTTTCCTTGTTACATATGAAGGACTAAAATGTGTGTTTTCTTCAAACTGTGTATACAGAGCAGCATGTGGCTTGTCTGTTCCAAGAATAAACTCAGAAACTAGACTATGGTTTGGGGTTCCTGCATTTTTTCCATTTTTTTTTTTAATTATGTTAAAAGACTACCTTGTTTTCATATCTTGTAGAAAACAGAGTGTCTTTCTTGCTGTGCTATAGTGAGTAAGGCTGAAAAGAGAGCAGATGTGCTATTGTGTCTGTAACCCAAATTCTCCAAAATGGACCCAAACTTGTCCTGTTGGTGTATCCAACTTTTCCAAGGAGGACAGGAGTCCAAAGGATAAACAAGCTTCTTTCTCACAGGGCTTTTGGAGTGAAACAAAGCAACATTACCAGGGGAAAGCATTTTGTTATATACAAGGCATTTCTTCTCCCTAAAATAAATTGTATTATATTAGTTACAAGCAAACTGACATCTCAAAGGCCATTTAGAGGAGTACTTTAGTCTCATATTAGTAGCAGTTCTATCTCTTCCTATCAGAAACTGGAAGCTGACCAGTTCAGACATCTTTGCTATGCATGAGTCCTGTCCAGATTTGCTTGCTTTTATATTTAAAGAGACACAAACACCCTCAGACTTTAACAAAGTCTTTAGCACCTATTTTCAGATGGACTGTCAATGGAGCACCAAGATAGAGCACCAAGGCAACAATATTGAAATATTTTCAATATGGAATTTGGTATGGTGGATGCTTCTGGGGTACAAAGTTAGTTGTCGCATAACAGATGACAATGCTGAAAGGAAAATCAGATAGAACATGATTAGCGCAAGTTAAAAAGCAGAAAAATTGAAATTTATATGAAAACACTTCCCTCCTCAACAAGTGCAAAGAAAAAATCTTTGTGAAAGGATTTTAGATATTTTAACAGGAAATGCTTCACTTTCCAAAAGTGTGCGCTTTCAGTTTGCTTCAATGTGTTGTGACCTACAGGGAGAAAACCATATGAAAGAGTAATTTTATCACCAAAAGAAGGTGGCATGAGTTAAATAATTATAATATACACAAACAACACATTTTTAAAGCTTCATTTTGATTACTGTTATAGTTGGAGCTCTTTACATCTAGCACAGTCTTTCCCCCTCTTTTATAGAGAAATTTAATTTAAAAAATGATGCACATACTTTAAACTTAGATCAAAGCTGAAAAAGGAAAAGAGCACAGATGTTAATTTAATACCCTTTCTCCTAGAAACAGCTTGATGAATCCATTAGATTTTATAGCAAGTGTAACCTTACATCTAATATTTAACAAAATTTTTCCTATGTATATAATTCCTTTGCTACCTACCCATAAAATTCCTTTTTTCTTTTTCCTCTTCTGTCCTTCCCTCATCTTTCCAAAATCAGCACACTTTTTCAGTTCTCTTATCCTTTATAATTCTTGTATTTGATTTAACTGAATTTTCATTCTCTAATATATTTGGTTACTATTATCTTTCTCCTCCAGTGATTCCCTTCCTCTGCTTCAGTTCCACATATAAAGATAACTTAACTTGGTAAAGGAAAATAACATCAATGAAGGAATGACAGGACATTATACGGACAATTCTGCTCACTGACTCTTTCATCTGGAGAACTCAAGTTGGAAGAAATAATGGAAAAATTCATATATAATATACATTAAAAATTGCATATTCGAAAGGTATGAATAGCATTACAAAGTAAATTCTGAGGGCATATCATAATTATAGGTTTATTAAAGTGACTTTCCTTTGGGCCTAAGGCCATTGATTCAAACATTGCCATAGGACGGAAGGCATGTTTCCACTGTTAGAACAGCTCTTGAAAATACTTTATTTTTGCTTTACCAAATTCAGGGACAAGTCACAAGAGAGGCTTGTAAACACTAAAAGAGACTTCAGATTTCAAAATAATGCCAAAATCACCTCTAACTTGGACTGCCAAAGGAAATAACAGGTCTCATTTATCTCACTGTGGTGAGATACGTGGTAGGTAGTCCTGCAAAGGTGCAGCAAGACTGGTAGCTGGTAGCTGAACCTGAATTTGGTTGTAACAGCCAGAGAGTAAGGCTGGATGGCTTCTCTTGTTAAACATTGAGAACAAGATGATAAGAGAAAGTCCTATTTATTGAGTTTATTACCTAAATATATGTGTGGATGAGACAATAACAAAACCATTATCCTTTTTTAGCTGATGCAACAAACCAATGAACTGGCTAGTCCACAATTAATAGGCAATCTGTGGCAGGTCTTTGCAACAGATTCTTTTTCTTCTTGAGCATCAAGAGAGTGAGTTTGTAAAGAAACATCAGGCAAACACAGCTGCCCTGTGTAGAGGAACAACTTGGTGTAGAAAAAGAGAATTCATAGGCATTATACAGCTTAATACAGCATAATTAGATAGAAAATTTGTTTATATTTTCTTTTTTGGAGCAAGCCCATCATCAGATCTTGATCAAATACAGTGATTAACCAACTAGGTATTCACAGAATAGAGCTGGTACAGGATGGTATCAGACAGGAATATTAAATACATGTGCTTTTGACTGCAGAAAAGTGCAAAAGTGATGAACAAGCGAGAGAACAAAAGGAAGAAATATAGAAAACTCTGAAAAAAAAGATCATGAAGGTGACTGTAGTGGTCACTTTGAGACTTTTTATAAATGACAAGAAGACAAGGTCTGTTTATGCAGGAGCACATCATGTAGAAGAAAACGTATTGCCTGTCTTTGCAGGTTTGTTGAGAATTCGAGCTGGAATAGTATTATTCTCAGTATTTCAAATAACAAAGATATATGAAGTCTGAGAAAAAGAACAAAGCTATTAACATGATGGCAGGATGGATAACCAAGTAACTGCAACTTTGTTTGGCTAAGTGACTATCATAATGCCTATGACACTGCAATTGTTCAAAGCCATTGTAAGTCTGAAACTCCAAAAAAACAAGGAGGAATGGCAGAGGATGGTACCAGTGATATAAAAGAAAGTAATGGGAAAATTATAGGGCATCTTTAGACTGAGTTTCCAACTGGAAAATGTTAGGCCAGGCAATGGATCCTCAGAGCAGAGGAAATTAAAAAAAAAAAAAAGCAAATAGACTTAATGGAACATATTCTGGTTTTACAGGGGGGCACTCAATTTTCATGTCTTCTCTGGCTTCATTTTAATTATGTTCAAACTTTCAGGAAAGCTAAACATTAATGAATACTAACCTACATTATATCTTAATATGTTCTCCTTCTTTCCTTCACACAAGCTGCAGATTGATCTGTATTTCCAGCCAGATTCTTGGTATTTCAAGGCTTTCCCAAGAATGCACACATCAGCTAAAGTTTCATGATGTGTTTTTGCATACATTTTGCATACATCTATACTTCATGCTTAACATCCTGTTTCTGCTTATTGTCTCTTGTTCTGTCACACATTCAAAATCAATTCAAGTGGTTCAAATTCCACTTTGTTCAACACACTCCTGCATCTACAAGCAGATGTTTAGCAACATTGGTTTTGTAGTGAGAAAGCTGTCTGTGATTTCTGTCAGCCAGATGTACTGTGATTTTGTACATCCTCAGTAGTGGTCAGTTTTCCGTTATATCTGTGATTACTTTTCTAAGCTCTGATTGTGAAATCCCAACAAACTCTCTCCAGTTATCTAAGACATCTGGTGATGCACAGTTAGCTTTCACTCAAGAAAAGTTTTAATCTTCTGGAGACTTACTATTCTCAAACAAAATTTTCCAATTCAATGCAAATATCCCTGATCACAATCTCTTCGGGTCAGCTCCGCTTTTAGAATTCAGGAACTCCTACAGTGTATTACTCCAGACACTACATCTATGCTTTATTCTCTCCACACTTGTACTGCTTCTGTTTCATTGGTTGAACGCTATCTGCTGCTAGAGTAGATTGACTCTTCTGTATGACTGATTATGTAGGTGAAAAAAACTCTTTGTATTTTTATCAAATTTGTGATTTATGATACAATAAACTTATTTTCACCTCAAAAAATGAAACACAAGCTGTTCACTCAGAGAAGCTCATCATGCCAGGTAAATTGGCCAGTTATTCATGGCGGTTGTTAGCAGCATTAATAAAGGTTCCGTAAACCATTTTGTTGGCTTTGCTATTACTGCATATTGTTCCTTAGCTAGATGCAAAATGCTCAGATTTATGACACAGATTTTTTCAGTTCTACCATTTGTTGATGTTTTATTATACTGTACAGTTTTGGCCAGAAGTCTGCAGTAGTTCACGATGTCATGTGCTGCTGACAGATCTACAAATTCAGAATTATAGCAGACATGTTTATGCAATAGTTTCTGTTAGAGCCTGTTAGAGCCTTACAGTGCTAAGCATCTACTGTAACAAAATCTGCTAACATAAAATTAAGATATTGCTTGTTCATTATATGGAAAGTACACGCAGTTGGTCTTACCATAAGCATACAAGGCAGCATATTTTAAATTATTGATATTGTGAATTGTAAAATTTTACAAATGAAGAAACAATTTTGCTTTGTAAGCTCTAAGCAAATATATTGTCCTTTTGCAGAATGAGAACACATTGACTTGTGATGCACTAAGTAATTAATGATTGTTTCCAAACAATATTCATAACAATCCTCTAAAGCCTTGAATCTCAGATCTCATCTTCCATTTGTATGCTCTGAATGTCAAGACGCTGGTGATTTATAAATAAATGCAGCTTCTTTGAATGTGAAGTCAATAGAAGATGGCTCACTAACTGCCATACTTTGACAGTACAGAAAGACAGATTTAATTCCTTAGTATAAACTGTTGCAAATAATTCCAATACTGCATGTAATTTCAGACACAGCCATAACAAAGTTTAAACTAGAGATATGAACATTGATCTTTCAGAAGATTTGGTCACTGTCCTAGTTTTAACATTATATGTACTCCACTGTGCTAGACTGAGAAATTCAATGCCAACTAAGATATTTCTTTCCTTTTATTACCTGTGGAATAAAAACAACAGGGCTCACAGGGAAAGTCTGAATGCCTGCTCTACAAGAAATAGCTGTTTTGGGCCAGCTGGCTACAGGATTGATTAGTAGGGCAAAAAAATGAGAAAACAAGAAGCCAACCTCTTCATACCCATGTTTCTGTTGTCCAGATCTCTGAAGAGAGAGATTAAGTTCTGCAGTGGCAAAAATGTCCAAAATGTAGTTTCATACATGTGAATATGCTCCATGTAACATGGAGGCATCAATCATAAAGTCTATGCTGCAGTTGTCTCTGGTAGCATATCTTTTGACCAGGAAGATTATCTCTGATTACATGAATGAAATCTTATGGACCAGGGCATAAGATTTCTGGAGTGAATTCCTTTAATTCCTGCCTTCTTAAACACAAGGAAACACTGCAGTGACTATAAGCATGTGAATTCCACAGAAGAAACATCTGGATCTAGATAGTAAAGAATACTTGACTTAGTCCTTCTAGTGAGATTTGGGGAAAAAACATCCGTATTCATTTTCTTCTTGCTGACAAGTCAGCATGAGATTCAGTGATGCTGCCTTATGAACTAATAT
>JANHGB010030914.1:0-27428 GCA_026283785.1 Coracopsis vasa
AGCGAGTCCAGAGGAGGCCATGGAGATGCTGCGAGGGCTGGAGCAGCTCTGCTCTGGAGCCAGGCTGAGAGAGCTGGAGTTAAATACAAAAAGCTGCTTGAGATACTCAAATACAAAAAATAAATACAGCTGAAGAAGATCAGAATTATCCTTGATGAGTAAGTTCTTGTAACTACCCTTTGCATTCACTGACTTTTGTAAAATAGAAGATCCACACTTAACTGTAACCCTGTCATTTAGCAACATGAAAATTAACCTTGCCTTTATGTGGGACGCAAAAAAACACCCTGCTATGAATATTTTATCCCAGTAGGAGTCTTCATTTTGAAACTAAAGGGAAGTTACAGTTTGTCATGAGCTTTGTCTCTTACATTTCCATAGTAATGATGTCCACAGCAAGCCATAATCCTTGCGGATGATTTAATCCGTATTATCTCAACTCGGAGAATTAAACAGAATACAAAAGCAAAATCTTTGAAGAGATCAGGAAGTAATCTTGAGGTGGACTTGTTTTATACAATACATGCTGAAGCTTTCATGCTGAAGGGCAATTTAATTCCTAGATAAACCAGAAACTCTGCTATTCTTTTTAATTCAGGATAGATTCTGAGCCTTTCTCATGCTGGCCTGACTATTCAGAACAATATGCGGGTTCACCTTCTTCCTTAGAGGAATATAGTATTACTCAGCCTGAGGATATTTTCCTAACATTCCAAAATCTGGTGGACAGCAAATAAAAGAAGGCAGTACACTATACTAAATGAAAGAATTGGTGACTACCTTCTGAAAGGAATAAAATTGAGTCAATACAATCAAATATATCAATACCAAAAAAAAAATAGGTGTTTCTTAGACTGACTCTTCTGTGTAAGTAAAAGAAGAGATGAATAGGGTTATTCGGTTAGCTTACTCATAAAGGACTGGGCTTTCCTTTTATTCTTTTTTTCAGCACCAGTTCAAACTTCATTATCCACCTAAGTAAATGTTATATCTTCAATTAAGTCTTCCCTGAATTTTCTGGGACTTCCAAATGCTGGGAACAACGCCTATATAGGGCATAACATAGTTCTTTTTTACCCATCCCAAGAAGACTGTTGTAGTTATGTATTAACTACACTTAACATAGCATACACGTAACTATGTAGTTAAGTGTAGTTATGCACATAAAAGAAGAGGTTGGGAAGTGTGAATGCCCTACTGGAAAGGAAATCCATCCATCTACACCAGGAGAAAATATACAGATTAAAAAAGTCAAGCACTGGGAAAGAAACAGAACAATGTCCTTCTCTGAGTGAAATTTTTTCAAGAAGATCTTTGGACTCTAGAGCTGGAAAATGACAGCGAGTTGGGAAATGTACAACTTCTAGACAAAGAAGAAAGGAAACTGCAAAAAGCAAAATCAAAGCTACATCACTTCCGATGTTTTATGTTGTTGAAGGAAGCCTAGTTTGTTGTGGATATAAAATAACTAAGTGCATGATGTTTTCTATTTATTTTCTAAAAGAGGAATACAAACAGGAGGGGCAAGCAAGGAAGGCTCAAAGTCTTCTCTGGGAGTACTGAGGGCAGCTGCTATAGAAATAACACCTCCTTGTTCTGCCTCCTGGCTCCCTTTGATTCTTTGGGAACTTCACATCAGCTACTGCTCCTGCCACTTAATGATAAGCCCATCGTTACTAGCTTATCTCTTTGGGGGAGGAAGAAACTCAAGCATATATTCCTTTTTCAGAGCCAGTGGATACAGATGTAGCACCAGAGTGTGAACCAGCAAGGGGGCAATTATGCCAGGTGGAGGAGGGATGCTGAGCGATGGAATGAGATGGTAATTGTAATTTCATAGAGCAAATGGGTTATGAGAAGGTAATTAAGGGAAGAAGGAAAAGAAAGTGTATCATGGAATTTAAGGATGAAGAAAGAAAGAAAACCACACTATGTTTTTTCCTATACAATCAGCTAGACCATAGCATAGAGGTTATTTTTGCATTAAATCTGTGAATATTAACAAAAGATCAAAAACAGCATCCCAGAAAGGTACGTTAAAGTAACACTGACAAATATTAGCAAGACTATGGATATACAGGCCTGACTTCTATATAGGACTAACAGATTAAATTACCAATTGTGTAAATTGTTAAAATGCATTTAAAAGAAGAGAATTAACAGCCATGTGTTTAATTATGATATAGTGGAAAAGTGTTTAAAAAGACTTTGTAAAAATAAGTTGTTTCTCACATCTCCATCAGTATCCAACCAGTACTCAAAAACCAAAACACCAAACCCCCCCAAACAAACTAACAAAATTCAGAATAAATCTATTGTGTTTTCTATGGTGCAGCTGAAATCTAAAAAAGAAATAAACCAAGACAAAACTATTTACTTGAGGGTATATATATAAAAAAAGGTGTCAATAATATGACAAGCTGTTTCAAGATTTGAGAAGAAAAGCCCAGTTTTCACAGTTGTCACCAAAGGAACCTGTGCAAGACTTGCATTATTTGAAATACGTGTAGGTGATCCACAAAAGGGAACAAGTAGCAAAGTGCCAAAATTTTTAGATGACAGAGAATGATTCAGGACATTCTAAACCGAAATACACTGTGAAAAGTAGCAGAAGGTTGTCATGATGCTGACAAGGAAATGTAATCGCAGATGGAATGCAATTCTTGTTAAATGCAAAGCAATACTCACGGGAGAGAAATTCTCACTGTACATAAACAGAGTAAACCTCTAAATTAGCTTTTGCCAGTATGGAAAGGGATCATAGAATCACAGAATAGTTAGGGTTGGAAAGGACCTTAAGATCACCTAGTTCCAACCCCACTGCCATTAGGAGGGATGCCTCACACTAGACCATGTGACCCAAAGCTCTGTTCAGCCTGGCCTTGAACACTGCCAGGGATGGAGCATTTACAGCTTCTCTGGGCAACCTGTTCCAGTGCCTCACCACCCTCAAAGTAAAGAATTTCTTCCTTATATCTAACCTGAACTTCCCCTGTTTAATTTGAACCCATCACCCCTTGTCCTATCACTACAGTTCTTTGAGTCACTGTTTCTGGTCTCTTCAGAAACCCAGCTCAGCAATAAAGAGCTATCATAAAAGCAAATAAAGCACTGTCGTTAAAACCAGAAGAGAAAAAAACACCCCACTGTGCCTGTATCTTTGTGACTGTATACAAATTCTGTTTTTCATCTGAAAAAGCAGACAGAATGAAAAGTCATGAAGAGCCTTCTCTATAAAGAAACAGCAAGTCAGCAAGTAGTTTAGGACTTTTCAGATGGGAAAAGTGAGGGAGAGTATGATAGAGGCATGAAAAATCTTGAGCTGCATGGAGAATGGTCAGGAGAAAGTTCTTGCATTATTCACTCTATGAAACAGAAAAACAAATAAGCTGGTCTGAAACTAACAAAATGAAACACTTTTTCATCCAGGATATGATTACACCATGGAATTCAATGCCACAAGATTTTCAGAAGGTCAGACGCATAAATGAGTTCAAAAGCAGACACGTTTGTGGAAGCAAGTTCCCTTGGCAGTTATTAAACACAATGCTATTAATCCATCCTGAAGCACAGACTGCAACAGATGAGAGAATGTGGGAAGTCTTGAGGGATACACCATTCTGAACACTACCATGGTGTTTTGAGCAGGTATTTTATGTATCAGCTTAGGAGCACAAGCAAAGTACATGGTCATTAGCAAAACTTTCAGCTTTTTACCACTTGTAAAGTTGACTTAAGATTCCAGCATCACAGAACTCCTGAAATAGTGGCCTGTGTCTTTAAAGTAACTGCCCTCAGCACAATTATTCATGGTTTGTTTATTTATTTAAGGTGTTTGAAAACAGCCTTTAATTGGCAAAGGGACACAACAGATGCTTTTCAAACCCATTAAACTCCATGCACCAAATTCTGCTTCTCAACATGGTGCCAATGGCCTGGAACTGAAAGTAAACCAGTTTGCAGTAAGTTATTTTCTTTTTGTTTCAATTCACTGATTAGATGTGTTGAACACGAAAAAGCTCTCCTGGCAAAAGGTGTATCCTGGTTTTGCTATCCACTGCTATGCAATTTATCTATCTAAATAACTACTTATAGGTTTTATTTCATTTCATTTGAAAAGCTTTAAAAATGATGGTGAGTACTGCTGCTTTCCTGGGCCATCCCCTTCTGTCTGCTTGGATAGGCATTAATCCTGTATTTCCTCACAACCAGAATGAAAGTAAATTGATAAAAGAAGTTCTCCATGTATTTTGCAGTATAAAAATGCAATGCTTAGTGCCTTGTTTCCCTCATAATTACTTGTAAACTGTGATTTAATACCTTCTTAACTGCCTTTCACCAGTCTAAACATGTTCAGCTGTTGAATCCCTTCCTCCTAAGAGTCTTCCTATTTGGAGGAAGCTGGGACATTGTTTAGATAAGCTGCCACAGCCAAATGCTCACAATGTTGTCTCGGCAAACTTTCTATTAGTTTTTGGAAAGAAGCCAGATTCCAATTTAAAGTAAAGGGCACTGGACTGAGCTGAGGTGGGTAAATAAGGGAATTAAAAAGACTAATTCAGCCACAACCACAAATGCAGGTCTGACCCAGGATTTAGGTTCGGCAAGGCTCTCCAAAATAGACTTCCCTTAAACAGGCTAGGAAGCAACGATGGATTTTAACACATCCAAGTGATACAATATATAAACACTGGGGTTAGTTATTGAACTTACCAGGCACAGAGAAACATTGATTTGGTACACGTGGCACATAATGTTTTGTATGTGGTACGCTATAGGCACACACTTGAGTACTTTGTATACTGCAGTCAATTTTGCATACAAAGAATGTTCTCTATCAGCTCTCATTTCTATTCTTCCCTCTCATTCTTATTCTTCCCCCTCACTCCCACACCCTGCCATTCCAGGCCTAAATGTTCTTTATTTCTTTAGCAAGCTAAAGCAGATTTCTCCTTTTCTTTTGTGCATTTCTTTTTAATTTTATTTTGGCTAACATGAGCAGGAATGCTGCAAAGTATTATATTCATCCTAAATCTGCTTTCTCAGTATTTAAATTTGCAGCAAATCAACCCTTCGCTTCAGACTACCTCATAAAGGCTTAAAAGACATACACAGCTGGCTATATACAACCATCAACTCCATGTTTTCTAACAGCAAAGGTTTTGGCTAACCTCTTTTTCAACTTCCTTCCAAAGTGCCTATTAATTTAGATGATTCAGATCTGTAGCTTTCCACTCTCCTTGGAAATAGTATAACTGTTTTCTAAATTGTAGCCAAACTGCTTTCATCATTACCTACGGTTCTTGTCACCAGCACTAGGAACTGGTGTTCCAAGAAAGAAATCCCAGATACCACTGAAATGATGAGGTCTGATCTTGGTCTAAGTAAAGGCAAGGGGAATTTGGTTCCAAGACAGCAAATCAGAGGTGCTAAGAAGATCAGGAGCACTGAGTTTTGGCAATTCGAGGTGACCTTCTCTTACTTCTTTCAGCTGTTCCATAAATTGAATCTCAGCTGGTAATTACTGAATGGCTTCATCCTTTTATATTCTTTTTTCCTCTCTCCCTATTTCACAAATGGAATTGATTCTTGCCAAATGCTGCAGAGCTGTTTGGAGCAAGAGTCTTGGCATTAAACAACCCTGGCAGTCCTGTTAGATTTGTTTAGTTTCCCTTCTAATCTCTGTACCCAATCTCACTGTCAGAATTTGCCAATCCCAAAAGCTTCAGAAAACTCAGATTAAAAATACCCAGCACTGAAATTGTTTTATTTCCTTCACTTGATATACATTTTTCAATTCTGACCCTTTTACTCATTTTACTTTTCCTTTCCTAAATGGCTGAACTACCTGTTTTGTCCGTGCTTCACCTTCTCCAGGCATCTTCCATGCATCACCAAGCACGCACTGTGTGAGGCAGCAGGGAGGCTTTGGCATACCAGTCCTCTTTGCTGTGCCTGCAAATCTGTCCCAGGATAGGAAAACCATATTAAATTAATGGGTTGAGCTGACAGCTTAACTCCTCTGACACCTTACTTGAAAAGACCTGGCATTGAGATTAAAGCACTGGCTTCTACCAGGATCTGATGTTCCTCAGTGGAGCTGCTGTAGGGGAAAATGGTAAGGATGAAAGACCTGGCTGGATAAATCACAATGCCTGCGGATTTCACTGCACAACCTGGATAACATTTGACATTTATCCTTCTTACAGAGGTATTGTATGTTTTAATTGTGACAAAAGCACAATTCAATTACTGCTTTAATAAATGACCTATTTTGAATAGGCTTGTATCTTACTGGGTGGCTTCTTCATGTAGATGTGCATAATTTCTCTCCAGAAAGAAAAGAAAACAACAAAACCCAAAACAAAAGTAAGGATTTTGGATTAAAATGTTCCAAAATTTGAGGCTAATTCTGAGAGATTTTGAAATAGCTGTTTCTACTTATTTGGATGGGTATTCAATGCTGTGGAAATCAGTGCAAGATCTCGGCCAATCCATGATTTATCAGGGTTAACCTCTTTTCAGGCCAATGTTATTTGAGCTTGACAGTTCCTCTTTATCTCTTAAAACTTGTTACTGCCTATTATCAGAAGCTTTCTCAAACAGAAAATAACGGCTTGTTTTAATCCTGATTCAGGGAAAGGTAACTTCATATAGTCATTCAAGTTCCACTGAGATCTAATCACCTTCCTAAAACCTTTTCTGAGTAGAAATCCGCAGTTGTGGCCTTCATAAACATTTTATAAACTAAATGCAGTCTCCAGACTGTTCAATAACATACCAAAGGAAACAGTAGCATTAAAATCTCAAATAATGCCATTTTCCAGTCAAACAGTAAAGCAAGATAAATAAATATCATGGGTAGAACTTATTTCAACTGCATCCTCTTTATTGACACTACTAATTCACATCTGGCTTGGATTTTAATAATATTTGTAAGTGTTGGAGTAATTTTCTGAGCACATTTCTGAGCTAAAGGCTATTCAATTCCTCTGTGCTTCTCTTGACAAGCTCTTTTGATTAGTCTTTTATTCATTGAGCTTGTCCAACTAGGAAAAGCTATGGTTAAAACACGCAGATATTCCACTGTTTCAGAGAATAGTGATGATTCAGCAAACACGTCGGTAACTACTAGGAAACAGACCTGTAGATGTTGAAGAACCAGAAATTCAAGGGATTCAAAGCAGTAAGGACAGCAAGATAGGGTGATCTAAGCAGTCTTTCTGATCTGTGCATATCTCACTTTATCAAGCTAATGGGCAGAATATATCTTTCATCTGTGGCACTTCCCTTACCCATATCAAATCAGACTCTTTCCAGACTCAGCTGCTATTACTTCATAGTAATTCTTCATCTTACTCTCCTTTTCTAAGCAACTGCAACAACAGCAGCTTGAGCAGAGCTAAGTTGGCTAAGCTCATCTCCATACTGGATATGAACGTAGCTGACTTGGCTAAGTTCGTCTCCATACTGGATATCTTGCTTACACAGGAATTTTTTTACTTTTATGTTAGTTCTCATAGAGGAAAAGAGGAGAGGTGAGCTCTCATGCTGAGGAAAATTTGATTTCTGGTATAACTTCAATGGTTACCTTTGGTCCTTCAAGACCTCAAGCATGCTGTATGTCTTTAACTCAGTCTCATGGCTGTCATGCCTTTATTACATTCTCTCATACTGCAATAGCTGCCTAAGTCCTATTCTGTCAGCTGTCTGAATACTGACAGTAGTTTGAAATACAAAGAAAGAAAATGAAAAAGCAGTTTAGAGGTTGTTAACTTTACATAACTAACCTGCAAAAGCCTCTAGACATTCGTAACACTACTTTTCAACAACTATAATTAACTAATGTTTAATGTAGCTTATTTTCTTTCATTACTTGAACACTCTAGCACTAGAGTATGATACTTCAGTCAAATAACTGAAATTCAAGTTTTGCTAGTGATTACAGCTGTTGTGCTTTGGGTTTGTTTGTTTGTTTAAAAGAATTGTTTTAGTATTAGGTCTCCTTTTGCTTTTAAATCCTAGCCTAGCTTTCTGCCTTGAACAAAAGCTATCTCATTTGCTTAGGGACAGTCACATGGGAAAGAATATGTAATACAAATAGACATACATGTGTGCTCCTGAGCATGTTTTATTGTACTGGTCTTAGCTCCCAATTACTTATAGATGAAGTAAATGTATCTGGGACAAAAACTATAGTGGAGAAATTTATAGCCTGCAATAGAGGTAGAAGAAATGGGGATTGATAATTAAAGAAGTACTTTAAGACAGACATCAGATTTGATGGGTGATAGATGAAAGTAATTCCTATATTAAAGAAAGTATTTTAAGATTCACACAACATTCAGGTCCACATAAAAAGACCTGACTGTCTTCCCACAATAAAGTTTCTTTACTTTAAACAGTGATTTGATGTTCTGACACTTAGGGACTGGTATCAGGCTGAACTTCACGTTTGATGAAATGAGGCCTCAATTCTGCAGTGATTTCTGTTCTTTGATTCCTGGAACCAGCTGAGGAAGCTAATAAATATGTAAAGGTGATTAGATTAAAAATGGCATTGAGAAGCAGTAAAATCTAGTGTTATATGAATAATTTCCCACTCAATGCAATATTGTCAAATTTTATCAGCTAGCCTTGTGTAAAATGAAAACAGCATCTTTTGACAAGTCAAGCAGCATACACAGGCTAAGAGGGCAATTTGTCCATTCTGTTGGGTAAATCCACTTGGGGAGCAAAATGATGTAGAAAAAATACTGTAGGGAACTTCAGACAAAGCTTAAATTGAGGGGAGAGTTCATGTCTATTATTGTTGTTTAAAAGTTAGATGTATGAGTCCAGGCTAGGAATCGGGTTCCCATAGTGAATGGTTCATTGCACACTAACACAGATCTCTTATATAAACTGGGTGAATTTCCCTCTGAGGGTTCTTTATATTTTTTAAACTGGCTACAAGGGAAACACAGGCTTAACTAGCTCAGATTTGCACATCTTTTAGATGGCTCCAGGCTGGATTAATTTCTCCCTTCATTCTTTAAATTAGTTTCTGGGTAACTTATAGAATTATGACTATCTTTAGACTCTGACCAGACAACTCCCTATTGGTAGAGGAAAAAAACCTCCACCATGCCATTACTTGTTTTACTTGATTTTTGGGATGTTTCTGCTCTCCAGTTTATTTATCTCCTGCAATTTCACATTACTGTAAGCACAATAAAGTCTGCTAAGGAACTGGCTCCTCTGTTAAGGGAAGTATCCCAGTTTGTATTCCTCTATCCTAGGCAGTTTCATGTACCACATCAACACTAGTTCTGTGTGCCCCAGATTCCCTAGTTTATCCTCTCAATATCTCTGTGAGGAGAAAGCTCTGTTATTGCTAAATGCAACAAGAACTGATTTTAAGAGCTACAACTTGGAATCCAAAAGGGCATAGTCAGTTCTAAATAACTAACTATTCCCCTGGAGAAGACTCAAGGAGACCTTATTGAGGCCTTTCAGTTCTTAAGAGGGGTCTACAATAAAGATGGGGAGAGACTTTTTAGCAGAGCCTGTTGTGATAGGATGAGGGGTAATGGTTCTAAACTAAAAAAGGGGAGATTTAGGCTGGATGAAGAAGAAACTCTTTAGGATGCGGGTCGTAAAACACTGGCACAGGTTGCCCAGAGGGGTGGTGAATGCACCACCCCTAGAGACATTTAAGGCCAGTCTGGATGTGGTTCTGGGCAGCCTGATCTAGTTAAATATGTCCCTATTCCTTGCAGGCTTGTTGCAGTAGATTAGCTTTGACGGCCCCTTCCAACCCAAACTTCCGATGATTCTACTCGGCGCAGGTGGCTTGCACTGTGCATAAGCCACACCTATGAAGTACCAGGTTAGCCTGTCCACAGAATGCATTTAAACTAGGCGTTAGTAAAGCGCTGTCTCAAAGTGCCGGGAAGCTGCCCCGGAGCCGGCCCGCTCTGCATCCGATCCCACCGGACTGAAACAAGGAACTACCACTGAGACTCGGGAACTCGCCAGGACAGGATAGATCTCGCGAGAGTAGCTGGCCGCCCTTCTTTTTGCGACACTTTTTGCGGCACTTCCGTCGTTTTGCGGCAGTTCGCTAAAGGAGTGAGTGAGGGCTTGCCGTAGGGACCTCACAGCTCCAGAGATTTGCTCTATTGCTTTATTGCTGTGTTGGTCTCAGAAGAAGCTTGGATATGGTGCCCCACTCGGTGCAAGGTTATGTTCTCTGCACTCGCTAGGAAGGATGTAGCAACTCAGGAGGAGCTGCCACGAAGTGCGGATAACCAGGTCTCAGGCTGTCGGGGAGTGTTAGAGCCTTTCTCTGATACCAGAGTGGCGTTAGGGACAGCGGCTGTTGCAGATGTGACCAGGTGGATGATCTGCTCAACCTGGTGGCACAGCTAAAGGAGGATGTAGAGGGGTTGAGAAGCATCAGGGTGTCTGAGAAGCAGATAGACTGGTGGAATCAGGCTCTGGTTTCACTGAGGCAGGAACAGCAAGCAGAAGAAAAATCGTAAGATCCAGAGGATCCTGAACTCCTCCTACTTGACTGAAGGCGGTAGCTTCAGGGAAAGAAGTGAATGGACACAAGTTTGCACTCAGGGCGGCAGATGAAAACTCTCCTTGCTTACCTTACCCTCCCAGATGCCTCTGTGCAACAGGTACGAGGCTCTGGAAGCTGAAGGCCAGCCAGTGGATGAGGAGGACAAAGGTCTGTCTATACTGGAAGTGGTGGCAGGGTCAGAAAGGCATACCGCTGTTGCAGCCAGATGCATGAAAAAGAGAAGATGCATTATAACTGTAGGTGTATTGGAGCAGAGGATTGGGGTGATGCCATCCAGAGGAACAGAGTTATGAGGTACCAGCTTAGACTTTCCTTAGAATGAATTTAAACTAGACATTTGTAAAGAGGTGTCTCAAATTGTCCTCAGCTGTGGGATTGTAGACTGTAACCTGCACACAGCTGTCATCTACAGAAGCAGCAGGGCCAGGGATACAGCCCCTCATCTGCTTCCTCAGTCTTGGAAAGGTGCCTTGCCCCGTGCAAGACTCCTGGTCATTCTCCCAAAAGGACTTCAAACTCTTTCCTTGCAAAGTAAAAAGGGCAGCTTGTTTCTGAAACTTGGTAGCTGTTTGGATGCTCATACCAGCTGTTTTAACCAAAATGCTAATATTTCCTACTGGGAGGACAAGTAATATTCCATTTTGCATAGTATAGAAACTCTAATAACAGAGGCTTTGGCTCAAGAAAGATCTAAGTGCTCTCAAAAATGCCATGTGTTCATCTTGTGCAACACAGAATCCCTAACAATCCTAGATGTAGTTACTGCTCATGGATTTATCGGAGTCCCATCTGTGGTCCTCTTTTTAGTAAAGACAGTCTGACATACGGCCCAGCAATTACATACACATGTTGGCTCTTATTAAAAGTTAATGTTTTCATTAATTTTTAAACTTTTTATTCAGAGACACAGAGGGATTAAAACATGATCATGTACTATTTAAATGCAGGGGCTTTTACCTATGCGTATTTCAATCAGAGGAAAGAAAAAATATTGTAGATACTGAGAATGATTAAAACCAGTGGCAGCTGTTTTCTTTTGACCACACATTAAGCAAGAATAGAGTGTTGTATTAGTTTCTATGAAGTAAAAAATACGTGATCAAGTGTATTAAGTTTTTTTTTAGCAAGAAGAGAAAAAAGCAAAGAGTATAAAGCCATTTTCAAGAAGGAAGACTTGTTGAAGTATGCGGGGGCAGTTTGCCAAAAGAATTACGCTTCTGAAGGAAGCAGTGCATGCCGGTTTTCAGTCCAAAGCAGAATGTCTGTAGCTGAGGTCTTAACTTCTGAACAAAGGAATTGCATGCTACATAATGCTTGTAAAACAAGCATATAACCTGTGCACGTGCCTGTGTTAGAAATGAATGGAGTCTTCCACTTTTATAAGCGAGTAATACTGAGTCCTGAACATTTCTGATTAGTTTGTTCAGTTCCAGTACAAGGGGACTAGAGAAGGAACAAGGTTGGCATATAAGGAGAGCCTGATCACATGTGACAATCTGACCTTATCTCTGCAGCAACAGCTTGGTAACTTTGTGCGTATCTGCTCCTGTCAGGTAATTTCCAGACACTGGGAACGTGATCAGCCCAAACTCCAGTGCCTGGTATGGTGTGCTGTCAGCACTGGGATGTAGTCTGAAGTTGTGGTAATTTAAGATGAGTCAGTTCGCTAGAGAATCTCTTGGAGAATTTGATGTTATCCAGAATTATCCACATCAGGTGTAAGAGAATGTGCCAAACTGGAAGATGTATACACTCGGTCATTTTAAATCCCAAGCCCAAATCTTAGAGAACCCCAAATACAACCTTAAAGCTACTCTGAAATATGCTGAGTAAACAATGTGGGTACAAACCTTGCAGTTGGTATGAAAGGAACCACCCAGCAACCTAAAATAGTTCTCTGTTGCCCGTTTTGAAAGAACATTCTCTTTTCCAAATGCAGTTTCACATTTTTCTTTGGTGGAAAATTTAAAGGCCATTTTTATACTTGTGAAGAAAACAGTTTAGAGTTAACTGCCAATTCAAGCTCTTCAGGGCATTCGTTTCGCCAGCAGCAGTTTAATCAAGAGTCTTGGCTTATCTTCTCCTCACCTCCACAGTGCATGCTATTATTGCTAGTCCACAGATAAACTCAGCTTTGTCTCATGGGGGCTAGAGATGGCACATGAGATGCTGATAAAAGGAAAACTCTTTGAGTGCTATATGTGATTAATCACAGGCTGATACTCCCTCCACTTCTTTATAGGTTTATTGTAGAAGACTCCTGACTAATCTCCCTGAAGGGCTGTAATTTGTAACAAAGTTGAAGCGAACAATATTATTTTAAAACAATATAGCATAAAGGAACACAAGCCAGTAAATACACAGAGGGCAGATCCTGTGGAAGTAAACAGATAAAAATTCAATTTGATGAGGTTAATTATACTCGGAAGGGCTTTTCCTGCCTTAAAGAAAATCTGCTTCAGTTCCCTGTAGGTATGGATAATGCTTAATAGAGACCTATGGGTAATGGAATATAGTTGCTTTGTGGCTGTATATGCTTCTGAGTGGCCTAGTCGTAGGTGTGGAAAAGTTCTAAAACAAAATTCAAGATTCTCTACTTTTAAGGCATAAACACATTTCAGCTCCTACCTCTCACTTTTCATTAAAAGATTAAAATACCAATCTATCAAAACTATGGCATTGCATTCATGACATGCACAGCTGGCTAACTTCAAAGCAACTCATAACCCATGACAGATCAGACAAAAGTTTTTCACCATTTTAAAATACAGCTTGTTACCTCAAAATTTCTTGTCAGGAAGGAAATTTTCATCACCTGCCTGAGGGTAATCCAGGAACCTATTCGGTTTTGATTTGACAAACTTTTATCTCTGTAAAAATAGTTGCTCTCTAGAGGTCATGTCCCTTGGAGGTAACATGCTTCTCACCTATATCTCAACATCAGCTAAGATCAGGTTTAAGAATTCATGGTTGCTTGTACATGACATAAGCATGCAAAGCAATATAGTCTAAAAATCACTTTGTGAGTTGAGGTAGTCTAAAGATTTGCCCTAGAGCATTGCCATACCTCTGTGTTCATAATAAGCTTTGGAAACTCCAGTTGTGATCCCTGTCATTACAACAGGATTGGTTTCTTTGGGGTATGGCATTTTAAATCAAGCTTATAAAGTAAATTACACCCAGTGTTACCTATGAAGTGGTTTTTGCTGCTTTGCAGACGTTACAGCTATTGATCACGTCCTTTCCAGAACTAACATTTCATAAAACCCATTTAGCGTAATTCATGCATGCACACATGTGCAGTTAGTACACAAGTCCATTCATGTTTTGCCTTTACTAACAATTGCAACAGTGGTAGCCCATCATGAAACTCAATCTAAACATTTTCCCTGCTTGACATAGGCTTTTCAATTTTCTTGTAAAACATTTTACTCTGCAGCATGCATACATGGAAGAATGGATCAGTGGTTCAAGCTTCTTCTTAACATAAATGACATAAATTCATAGCCTAAAAACTAGGCAGAGTTTTGGAGGTCTTTTTTTTTTTTTTTTCCAGGCCTCACCATCCCTGATGGAAGTGTATTTGAGATCCATTATAATCTCACCTAATCTCTGTTTTCAGTCTCTTCATGGGCAGTTCTCAGGTCCACGCTACTGTTCTGCTTTAGTAACTCCACTTTCTTCAAAACGTACTAGCAAAAACTATGTTCTTTCTCAATCATTATTTACAAAGTATAAATATAAGTGAAGTATTTGTGTTCTGTGATGACCTAGATTACTCATTTTCACATTCCCATTTGTAGTCAACATCTTTTGAATGTAGGTAAAAAGAACTGTATATAGTATACGTATTAAGATTGTGCCAGTGCCTCATACAAACAGTGCGAGTGCTTTCCTATAGTGGGTGAAGGTACCTCACCTATTAGGTCTTCAAATCCCTATGACATCAAAGGCTTTAGAGATCTTCTGATGGCTTTGTATCTAAGTCATCTTTTTCTGTTGCCTCCAACTGAGTTTGTGCCTTGTAGTGCAGGCTTTACCAAATGCATGCACTTTTACTATGTACTGTTAAATTCCATCTCATTCATTTTCTGTTTCAACCAATAATTTCCCATGAGGCACTGTCTTCAATGCCTTACTGGAATGAGACCCACATCTTTCACATCTTTTATTCATGAGCCGGGCTCTCTTCCTTAAGGCAGCAGATACCAGCATGTCTTGGTGGAAGGTTCTAGTGCCCGTTAACAAGATCAGTGAATAGAAGATGTTTTATCTCCTTGTTTGTTGAACTGGATGTTAAATTGGGTCCTCCAGGATATGTTAGAGGAAACGTTCCAAAAGACTGATCCTCAAAACAAGGAGATGATATATTTGTTTCTACTGTATATATTTTTCAAGGACACTGGGAGATAAGGGATCTGAGACAAGGGATTTGAAAGCCTTTCTGTCTGCTGTAACTCTCTTTAGATGCACTTAGTTACAACATGGAACAGTGGTTTTGCTGTAATTCCTGTTTTTCCTATATACTAGAATGATGTTCCAGTCCATAAAGGTCATGGTTTTAAAAACCCAATGCCATTTGCTCAAAACGCATAAGGTACTTGCATTTGCACAGCACAGAAAAAGTGACGTAGTGCTTGTGAAGTCCATTTAAGACTTCTAACAGAGGCCTGTAGAAAATCAGAAACAGGAGCTCTGTTTTCTCTCTATAGTAGAGACCAGATTTCGTGGGGAAATCAAGATTACAGACAAAGAAGAAGAGATGAGAAAACAGGAAGGATGAGAGGAAAAAAAAGGTAATGGAAATATATGCATTGTAGATCTTCCAAGTTATTAGGTGCAGTCCTACAAGTAGGGACCTGATAATACCTGTAAGGTAATATTACAAGACATATCATAAGATCAGACCTCTCTGCTTTAAATTTCACATCCTAGTTTTAGAAGAATGGTCTGGGTTGAAAGGAACCTTAAAGATCATCTAAAGATCAGTAAGATAAATAGACTGGAATGTTTGATACTTTGTAAACTCGTTAGAGAAATGTCTAACATTTCCGTCAGTGGAGGGAAAGCAATATCTCTAGAACAGTCCTGTTTACTGTAGGTGCCTGCCTAGTCTGGGATGGAACGAGTCTGCCTCTAAAGATACCTTTATTCAGCGAGTATTGGTGAACAATAAATGAGTGATGTCAATTAAATTTCTAACTTTTAGGGAGCTAATCTAAGATGAAATGAATTCCCTAGAGGGCCTGAAAAATACTTGCATTGTTTTCAAATCAGTTTTAGCTCAGAGCACAAGGTCTTTAACAAAAATGGTTGTAAGGAAAAATAGGGTGGCAAACAGACCCATACCCTGAGGAGTAAGAAATGAATAAATAATTATGAACTTTAGTTGTGGAAAGCAAGTAGTATTTAAACTTATTCCAGTCTGTATTCTGACTCAAATACATTGCACAAGTACAAAGGAAGAAAGCATCTTTGGCCTTAAGACACTGCGCACAGCTTATGGGCCTAAATTTGGACAGTCTAATTCCTTGTTGAATTCAGTTAAGATGCCCTTAATCAAATAGATTGCAAATAAAATATCCAAGCTTTTCTCAGAGACCTTAACACCTTGCTAAAGACTTTCCTTATGACCCAGAGGAGATTTACACTTACAAGTGGCACAGCTCAAAACGGTCCTTTCTCACAGACTGTACATCTTCTGCCATCACAAATTTCAGTCTGAATCTTCTATATCTCCTCTTTCTACATTTCCATGTTCACTTTCTATATTCTGTTCATTTTATTTCCTGATACTTATCTCAGTGTGTGTGCTGCATTTATACAGAGTAGCACCTAAATGATTTTAATAATTTGAAGTGTTGGCTGTTAAGTTACCCTTGAATTTTTTCAGCCCATTAGAACTGAATACAAATTCAACCTGTAACATGTCAGTTTTGCTAGACTGCCTGTTTTAATTGGGTTTGGGTATTTTCTGAGTGTTTAATGTCAGTTAATTCCTAACGTAAGTCTGCTTTTACTAGCAAATTTTTTGTCAGAAATAGATTTGATACGTTTCTGCAAAACAGACCAATTTTCTCCAACATGCCAATGCAAAGTAGATTCTTCTTTCATGACTTGAACACAGTTAAGTTTGTAACTCATTTGAAAACAGAAAAGCTCACTGTTTTTCAGTTTTCTTCTATAAAAGGAGGTCTTCACTGAGAATTTGATCCCTCTTATTTGATTATAGTCCTCTAAAAGATAAAAGACTTAGTCTAACCAAGTCACCTACACTCCTCTATAACCCAGGTAGAAAGTGACAACTACAGGGAGTAATTAATCCCATTTTAAATACAACAGTGTATTGGCTGGAATAAATAATCCACAGAAATGGCAGTCTCTTTTTTTTTTCCCTTTGACTATGCAATTTAATCTTAACCACTAAGCTTCAGGCAGAGGTGACACAAACCTTTGCTGAGACTGCAGTGTACAGGTGAGGAGCACCTAAGAGAAGGTGCACAGTTAACCCAGAGGTCAGGGAGAGGTGACCAAGGATGGTCATCTTTTGGCACATGCCTATAGATGTCTCTTTCCTTGCAACTTGAGGTATCAGGTAACTTAAGATGTGCCAGAACTGCTGCCATCACAGCCGTCATTCACATCTGACCATAAGCAGAACAAGGAGCGTTCTGAACTCATCCTACTTTTCTCTGGCAAATATTGAACTTTCCCCCCTCCTTCCATTACTGCTTACTATGATATATTTAGCATATTTCCATTACATTTTTTCTATCTCATGCTTATTGTTCATTGAAGAAATACATTTAACATGCTACCATTTAAAAATACTTAAAAGTACCGTTGTATTCCATAATTCTGAAGAGTCTGTTTAAATTGCATTTGAAGTTGCTGGGGAGTGATGCCTCATAAATCATCCGCAGCTTTAGATATTTTTAGTGCTTTCTGTCAATACCTGACCATAAATCCTATATCATTGTCATTAGCATCCCAGTTCAACTCTTTAAGGAATTTCTTTCATTGCATGAAGACAAGCTTAACACAGTGATGAATGGTTAGAAAAGAGATGGTTTCCCAGGGCAATTTCCCCTTTCCATTTTTATGTGTTCATATGGAGAAAAAAGTTTGTTGTTGTCATGGTTTAACCCCAGTAGGCAACTAAATACAATGCACTGTACCAGGAAGAAAATTAACTCTATCCCAGCCGAAACCAGGACAGTTGTTTATTTGACATTGTCACTGAATTTTGCAAGTGTGTATTTTGCAAGTTTGTCTGAACATAAGGGAACAAGAAAATGTCTCAACACAGATACTAAATGCTCACGAAACCTTGCTGTAACAGCATGGCAGAGGTTACAAAAGGAGCCTGGTTTCCTCACTTTATTTACTGAGTGATCTGAAAAGAAGCTGTATAGGAATGATTGGAAACCCTAGACATAACAGGGGCTTGGCTATCCAGGAACTCTTTTCCTTCTGTTTAAAGCAGTGCCCTTTGGAGGTTGCTGTGGGGTGTTCTGGGCACCTCTTTTTACTTTATTTATTTATTTATTTATTTTTATTACTTTTTTTTATTTACCTATAGCAGCACTGGGAAATGAGACACAAACTAAATGATGTTTAGTGATTGATTTCCCTGATGGAGTATCTGTTTATCGCCACACACACACACATACACACACGCTAGATACACTAATTCAGAGCTCAGGGCTGTGAAATGATCATAATTGTGACTTTAATACAGAACAAAACCTCAACAGTCAAAGAACAACAAAAGCTCCTATGGGACTATTCATGTGGTGAAAGATAAGTGCGTGCTTAGTGCTCAAAGTGTTTCATGGCAGCAAGCTGTAGGATCAGCCACCTTGATATTAGCAAAACCTTTGAAAGAGTTTCCTACTTTTATCTCTGCAAATAATTCTACTTTACTCTCTTCTGAGGGAATGAATCTCTCATATAAGAAAATGATCTTTTGTTTTTGCTTTGTCTGTGCAGTGTGCTTTTATATAGCTGTATTATTCAGAAGGCATAAGGATAAAAGAAAAGCCACTTTAGAAAACTGAATATCCAGAACTTACCAGTTCTTAAGAACTTCAGTACTGGAGTTAGACAAAGTTGTAACACCCCCAAATATCCAAACATAACAGTGCTGAAGTTATATCTGCTATTTTAATTTACTCTCTGATGAAATGTACATAACATGCCATCGTTTTAAGCCAGGTTTCCCATGGAAGACTATTGGCAGGGCTTATTATGCCTGTCCAATTCTGGATAGCTTATTCTTGTAAATTTTAAACCTATTCTCCAATAATTATTAAAAAAAAAATCAGTTGCTATATGTTTTGATGAAATTTTAAGAAAATTTATGTGAAATTCTCCTATTGAGGGAAAAGTAAGTGCAGAACAGATCTCATCTCTTATGCATGACTAGCCAGTTAGTGTGTAATTTGACGGGTCCTTATACATATAGTTTCTTTAACAGCTTTTTGTCTAGGAGTTGGTATTGGAGTGCATAGAGCAGACTGAGGAAGAGTTAAGGGCAAATGTAGAGGCCTCAGGGGTGACAATGGAATGGAGTTGAGATGCGGGGAGTCTCTGGATGTAGAGATGAAAAGAAAACCAGGCTTCATTAGTTCCATAGCTCCTGGGGTACCTGCTTCTCTGAACCTGAGGTCTCACCACCAACCTTTTGGACTTCACTATATATATCATCCCAACCTATTTCTGCTTTCCTTTGTCAGATTGCTGGCACTTTTATCCCCTCTCAGCAGCCCATTTTCCCTATTCCCACACCCCTGTATTAAGCTGTAGCTTCTTCCAAACTCTTCATAGACTGCCAACTGGGAATACAAGCAAAAAATCTACTTCATCTGAACCGTGAGAGCTAGATTAAATTGTGCTTTCTAGGAAGGGTAACTTTGAAGCATGTAACTGAAGCATGCTCAGAGTAGACAGTTTCTTTAAGCATTAGAAGTCTTTATTAAAAGTATGTGATTCCTTTTTATCCCCTCCCCACCCCTCCTAAAAAAAAAGACTGTAACTGGGCTGAATTGTCTTAGGTTTGGCAAAAGCCACAATGTCATTATGCCACTGACAAAGTCTTTCAAAGGATAGTTATAAAATATTGACAAAATTTATGTCTTTCCTTCTATTTTGGTCTCCAATATGATTATGCCTTTTTTATAGATTCTTTCCATAAAAAGCCTAAGATAGAAAATTTCAGCTCCAGTGGCTAAAGTAGAATAGGACTGTAAATATTTGAAAGGAAAATTTTGGAACAGCATGTACCAAGTAGCCTTATGAATAAATAATACTACACAGAAAAAGAGAATATGGTGACCAAATGCAAGACTGTCTCATGTCATGTGTATAACAAGCAATTCAGGTGACTAGATATAGGTAAATATTGGCATCTGAGGTCACCCAGGGGTTTTGATATGTCTCTGGCATTCTCAGATGGCAAATGGAACTCACACTCATCATCTGAACACATCTTAATTCTCCTTGGATATCTTTTGGCTTGGTATCTAAATTGAGTTTATTGATCTTCACCTCAGTGCGTAGAAGTTGGGGGTGTCTCTGAAGCTTGACAATAAAGAGGAATATGGTCACTTCAAATAGGATAGATTCCACCACAAATGTATCATCATGTTTTGCATGTGTTCGTATCTGTATTTCACGTTAGGAAGAATTTGATAAGGTTCCTGCTACAGATGTAAAGATACATCCTTGGGATAGCTGTTGACAGGCATCTCATCTCCGGATACTGCTCATTCAATGAAGCAGAATAGTAACCTGTCAAATAGATTTTCCCCTTCAACTAAAATGTAATATATCAATGACTGTTTTCTCTCCATACCAGCACTGAGGATTTTATGAGTTCCAGAATGGTCTCAGCAGTTCCCCACTACTCTTTTTATGTGGCTTAAAAGATAATAATAAAGAAGAACAATTTAAACATTTGAGTGAAACATTTCATTTGTTAGAATTATAAATATTTATGATCTAGTATATGAATGCTCTAGTTGTTTTGATATTCCAATCAATAAACGATTCCATTAACAGTAAAAGGTAAATATAGCGGCAGCAATGCTACTGTATCATTAAACTACTCACAACATGCATTTATATATATATATATACTTAATTTATAATACTCTCCACTCTCAAAGTTTCCCAGCGTTAAAATGGGGGTCTTTTTGTTTCAATGTGTTCTTTAAAACACTGTCTCACATTTCCATTGTTACATATGAGCTCTCAGCCATTAAACCAACTTTGTAGTTTGCACAGTAGCACATTCCAGAATTTACTGCCAACTTGATAATATTTTTAATTTAGGGAAGCAACATTGCAATGCAATAGTGTCCCTGAAGAAAAATCAGTACCATTATTTTTCTGGTGTTAAATTTCTCTAATGAAATCAATTCCAATTTATGCTGCTTTTGTTATATAATACGTAACTTGCTTTTAGAGTGTAAATGTCCTAGCTGTCTGCTGTAATGATATTCTAAGTTTCTGCTCACAAACACAATCACCTCTAATGGGATTCATAACTGATTGAAGCCCATCAGCGAAAGGTTCAGGCATAAAAACATTGGGGAGAGGGTGATAATGATTATTTAAGGGTATTTAGACCACTAATAAATCTGACAACTTTAAAAAACAGGAAGGAAAAAAGACATTATGAATTTAGGTATGACTATGAATTAAAGATGCACTGATGTCAGAGGAATTACAGAGATGGTCAGTGAACCTAATGTGTTTTGTTTATAAACTGATGCTGTTCACCTTGCATGAACTGCTGCATCTGTTTTTGATGGAGAGGCAAGATTTAATCCAATAAGAAACACTTGTGGTAATATATTCTGAGAGACAAAGTAACATAAATGGAGTAGCACTTCAGGTTACATTACAAGTTACTTCATTTATAACATGTTGTAGTATGATGGGCTGAAACAGCAATACTGTCTTTATCACTATGAAAGACAGAGTTTTATTTGCTCCTTTTTGAGGGTGGGGTGAGGTGTTTTTCAGGATGCCACCTAATATCGTGACTTTGCAGTGTGATAACACACTGATGGCCTCTGTACAAGGTGAGATTCAGTCCTGATAGGAGCACAGCTCTCATTTCTAACAAAATGGGAAAGCATCTTCAGCTAAATTGTTTATGAAAATTAAACACAAGCTCAAGTAAATATGCATGTGCATATATAAAAGTTTATTTGCTGAATAAAATAGATCAAATCAATCCTAAACTATCTGTGAATTCCTGGAATATTACTCCTTATTATTTTGATGTACTCAAGAAGGTTTGCTTCCAGATAGACTTTGGTCTCAATTCTTTTTCTTCTCTTTAAAGAATCAGCTCCAAATGTCTTTTGGGGTCATCTTAATCTATTCTGTGATGGATTTCTCAAGGAACAAGGAGCTGATTCCTTTCCTGAACTTATCTCCTGACATCGTTTCTAGTCAATGGAACTCCAGGAAAATCTTTATGTAAAGCAAGGGTGAACAAACAACAAAATAAAGCTATTGCATTTGTGAAGAATTCCCTTGCTATCAGGTCTTCCTGTCCATTCGTTATTGATACTGTTCTGGAGTGACATATTTGGGATGTCACTTCTTGAAACATCTGCTTACTTTTCCCCCTCCAGACCCATTGTTTGCAGTGGTTTCAGAGACAAAAAGCACTCTACCCTGTTTATCCCATCCTGAGTTGCTGTGGGGAAGCACTGAAGGTATAGGCATCAGATCCCATTTTCTTTTAGGACAATGAGAGGAAATAGAGATGTCTAAGCACTTGTGTCCTGGAGGAAATGGTGTTTGAGAGAATACTCTTTGCCTTTTCTCTTGGTTGCTTTTCTCACCATGGTGGTAAAATAGCTCAGGCAACCATTCAGGCAGGGTTTTCCCCAAACACTCTTGAAATGTTCTGAAAGATTGGAATAGCCAATACCTAGATGGAATTCATCCCTGACTGAGGACCCAGAAGTATTGAGCTCGACAGGTTAAAGTGAAGATCCTGCATCTTATGATCCAACCAGAAGGGATCCCACCAGATAAAGCCAGAGGAGTCAGTAAGGAAATTCCATGTTACTCAGACCAGTCCCATAAAATGAATGGAGGTATTTTAATTCCTGATTTAATGTAGAACACATTTTGATTGTTACTCAGTAGAAATTCTGCATAAAAGTTTTATTGGCCAGAATGGAAACTGTAGCATAATTCCTTTATGAAAATGAGAGTTACAAAAATAAATGCAGCTCAGAACATCCTATTGCTGAAGTCTGCACTTAACATTTTTATTATTTGCAATATTTAGGTAGTTTTTCTTTGCAATTGTTACATATGCTATTATTAAAATATTCTTAATTACTGATTAATGTAGTAATAACACTGAAAATTATGCTTGTTCATGCAATGTCCATTTAATTTTCATTTTCTGTTTCAAATTATGTACATATTTTTACTTGTGCTTTTCACTTTCCCAAACATAAATATACACACTGTTGAAATGTTGAAAAAGCATATTTCTGGGAGTGGGTAGATAGGAGTTTAGGGGTAAATAATTTAGGTTTTTAACATAGTGCTGCTCTGCAGAGAATGCGTCTTCTTGTCATAATGCACCAAAATGTGTTTTATGAGTAGACATTCATTTTGTTTGCTTAGTCACTAGGTGCTGAGAAATAAAACTGTAAGATTTTCAGTTTCTTTGGTTGGGAGGGCCTTTAGTTTGCTGAAAATGTGATTTAGAAACTTAGATAAGGAAACAGTAAAATCAGATGATGAATAAAGGCCATGGAGAACTCAGCCATCATCAAGGGCAATATGTTGTTCTCCCTGGAGTAAATGTTTCTGATTTTCTGGGTTAAGACTGGTATTTGTAAAGACAAAAAGGCGTGAAGTGAGCTGTCCCAGATGTTTGTTGCTCTGAGGGTGAATAAGTATTCCCTGACGTTGTCTGTTTAATTTATTACCTTCTTTACCTACATTTCTCATTTGACTTGATGCTCCAGGAGACAGTGACCTTTAGTAAACATTCTCTGGAAAGACCTAGTGATGCAGACATTGGTTTACAAGCGGAGCTGAATCGATTAGTTTCCCTCATATATCTTCTAATTTTGTTTACAGAAGTTGATAACATGGCTTCATAATTCTCTTTATTCTCCAGAATACAGCCAGTGCTTTGATTTGCCTCTTTTCAGAGGGAGCTACAGTTATGTGGCTATTGTATAGAGCTCGATTAAAGTAGGCCAGAGCACATTTTTTGTTTAATATTGCTTATGGAAGGTCCCGCTCAATACTTAGGTTTGACTGATGGTGAAACTATGAGCATGATTAAAATTAAGGACACACTTACTCATTTTGTTGAATCAAAGTATTAGTTTGTTTTTCATGGTTTTCTATTTTATTTTCTATTCTACTGTTCGGACTTACAGTCTTAGATATGGAGTTTATGTAATATTAAACTTGACAGAATACTAAATTATATTACCAAGATCCATCTAGCTTTGTGGAAGTAGAAAAATATGCCTGAGGAAATAGGCTTGGTTTTCCTTATGCATACAAAGCTTGAAAAGGTAAAGGTATAATTTTCAAATATAATAACAAGCCACTACATCTAGACAGGCAGAGACATGCAAGTGAACATGCTATTAATGAATTCCTCAAGGAAATAGATTTCAGGTTATGATGGGTGAGCCTTCCAAGGTTATATTTTGACATTGACACAGAGTATGACATCTCTTAATTATAAATTGCCTAGATTTTTAATTGTTTCACCCTACAACATTGACTTAGCTACTTGATCTTCTAGTTAAAATCATCATTAATTATAAAGCTATGGAAATCTTGTCAGGAAAATAGCCAATTTTTCATTAAGTAAGTTGTCATTCTCCAAAAGCACAGGAATTGCTAATAATGATGTATTGTCAAAATGATCAAGTGTTTCTTCCTCTTTTTTCGTGTTGCTGACCACAATTTTCAGTTCTTTTCAGACCTCTTTCCAGTGCAAACTGGCAAGTTATATTGTCACCAGAGTATGCAAACCTATGTAAATTACATGGATTAAAGATAACATCTCCACTACTAGTACATAACAAATTTTGCATTCATTTAAAATGGGAAAACATACTCCTTCGGAGTGATGTGATAAATATATAATGTATATATTTAGTCCAGAAATGTACTAAGTTGGGAAAGTTTCTTAGTAGGTTTCAAAGGTGCTTTATTCGATCAGATCTCTACCTTTCCAATCAATTGAGGCCGACAAACCTAACCTGAATATTGTGACCTATGGATTTATCCCTAATCCTAGAAATCCACTACAAGAGAAAGTCTGAAAGGTTTCCCCTTACCCAGGTCTCTCCCCACCTTTGCAGTGCCTGGAGGCAGTCTAAGTGACTATTGACAAGAACTTAGGGTACATCACTGCATACATTTTCAAGCCAAAAGAAGTCATAAGATGCGTAGAGAAATAAAACCACTTGGTTTTGCAATCATTGATGCTGCTTTCTCAGCTATTAGGTACAGGGTCTGGACAACCCCTGAAACTGATTCTAACCTAACTCTCCTGTTGGCAGAGCAGTGAAGTTGGTTGATAGGAGCAGAAACAACTATGAATATGGTATCTAATACTGCTGAATCAGAGCCTCCTCATTTACTGTAATTCAGGAAATCCCATGGGACCATGAAGAAGTATAATTTCCCAGGCCCAGTTAGTAACTAAGAAGTAGAACATCAGAGCTATTTCCATTATGTCGTTCCAGAATGACTGGAGTCCATGACTGCTCAGGACTGAGAGCCTTTAAGGAGGTAGACCTCTATTTTCCATAAACATCTTCCTGCATCTTTATGGTTAGAATGGGTTCTGGGATTCAGCGTGGAAAAGAAAAGAAATCCTCAGAAAAGTACTCACAAGCAGACTAATATTTCAGTGATGTGTTGAGCTGTAAAGCTTTCGAGATTGGTGTTGAAATTGTTGGATTTATCAAGGGTGATAGCTCCAATTTGGAATAAACTCATTCCCTCATTAGTGGACTCCTGGAAAAGTATTTCAGATCTTTGCAGAATGTGCTGAGATTATTGCCATGCCAATTCACATTTCATTGCCATCTTGTATTCCCCCATAAACGTGAGGTCAGGCTGAGTTAACATTTTTATACTTAGACCATAGACCTTTGCAGCAGACGTTTTTTATCCCATGTTTCTTGGTACTGTTTGGATCTAAGAAGCAACTTTAGAAGTAAAACTCACAGTTTACCAGGATTCAGAAAGAGATCTGAAGGGGTCATACAAGAGTACCAGAAAGGGACTCATTGTCAGGGACTGTAGCAATAGAACAAGGGGTGATGGGTTTAAACTTAAACAGGGGAAGTTCAAGTTAGATACAAGAAGTTCTTTACTGTGAGGGTGCTGAGACACTGTCACAGACTGCACAAAGCGGTAAATGCTCCATCCCTGGCAGTGTTCAAGGCCAGGTTGGACAGAGCCTTGGGTGACATGGTCTGGTGTGAGGTATCCCTGCCCAGGCAGGGGGTTGAAAGTGGGTGATCTTAAGGTCATTTCCAACCCAAACCATTCTGTGATTCTATGATTCTAAGTCACATGTGAAATAGTGTACAGAACCAAATTAACAGGTGAAGAATACAAGCACTTAAGTGAGAAGGTTTAAAAAACATTAAATGTGCCTCTTTGAGACACTACTGAGAGTGGTACAACTGCATACCAAGGTTCTTTACACCATCTAGGTTTGACATACTTAGAAATAAACAATAATTGTATCAAACACAACCAGAGCTTTTTTATGTTTTATTTTTTTTCTGCCAGGCATCAAAAGTAAAAATCTGTGTTAAATGTTAAGTGTATAAAAAAATACAGTGCAACCTTCAAAAGAAATGAATTATTCTAAAGGTCAGAGATGTCATGGGGTATCCAAAGAGTAAAAAAAGCTGAAAGCACACCAGAATAAATAAATAAATAAATAAATAGCTCAGAAAGACAGATGAGATGTGAGAGACAAGCTGCAAATAAATCATTACAGACAATCCATATTTCAAATGGCCATGTTCCAAGGACTTCCTGCACTGTGCTGCATTCCTGTGATTTCTGAAAGGCTATTTGTGTTGCTTGTGTCATTCATTTCTCCCACGAGTACATATAGTCAAATACAAATAGCTTTGTCATGGTCTTTCAGCATGGAGGAAATTGATTTTGCACACTTATTTTGCTTCTTTTCAGCCTGTAAACTTACTATGAGTGGTCTACCTCCTTAATTTAAATAGCAGTAGTTTTCAAACAAGTATCAGACAAAGTTTTCTCATTTTAGCATTCTGGTTTTGGGTTGGGCTTTCTGTTTCGGAGGGTTTTTTTTGTTTTTTTTAACTATATTTTTGTTTTAAAATATTAAAATATTCTGGTTGATTCCTACTTGCACAGTGTAGATCACTGTATCTGTATAATGATTTACCATGTAAATCAATACAACAAAGTGGAGAATTTTGTATGAAAGCCAACTAGAATATAGGTAGTATATACATGCTAGTAACATTAAGGATTCACTGAAGTGATGGACTGTCAATTTCCAGGAAATACAGTTAACAATAAAGGAAAGTGGCAATATAATCTGATGTATTAATGGATCATTGTTATTCTCCATGAAAAAAAGAAAAAAGTTGACATCTCTTGGGTTTGTACTCTCTAAGCAGAAAGAAGTCTAAAACCATTGACATCGGTGTATTCCTCAGCTTTGTTTGGGCTCTGTGTCCATTTACAGAAGCTGAAGGTCTGACCCTCTGTTCCACAAAATGCAAAGAACGAACTGTCGTGGTTTAAGCCCATCCACGCAGTCGCTCTCTCA
>JANHGB010030916.1:0-18734 GCA_026283785.1 Coracopsis vasa
GATCATCCTCGTGGCCCTCCTCTGGACTTGTTCCAACAGTTCCATGTCCTTTTTATGTTGAGGACACCAGAACTGCAGACAGCACTCAATACTGCAAGTGAGGTCTCACAAGAGCAGAGTAGAGGAGCAGGACCACCTCCTTCAACCTGCTGGTCACACTCCTTTTGATGCAGCCCAGGATACAGTTGGCTTTCTGGGCTGTGAGAGCACATTACTTTTTTACATTGACAGTAATGTTCGTTATGTTTAGGTTTAATTAGGTTTGTCAGAAATACAATTTTTATTATAAAAATTGTGTATTCTTTTGTTTTTTTTCAAATGTCAATTTGTTGTGATGAAAGGGGAATGGAAGTGATGTTAGATAATTTCAGTAAGGGTGTATCCTAATTGCAAAATGTGATATGAAAATAAACACTGACAATACATAATTGTTTTGTACTGAAATATCAACGTCTCAAATCCACAGAGCAGATTTCCTAGAGTTGGCCCCTATACATAAAATCTTGTTGAAATTTTTTAAATGCATCTTTTGTTTTGTTACTTGCCTCTTTACCATTTTGTTCAGAAATAAGTTTAGAAACAACAGAAAAAACAAGCTGACTATAGAATAAACTTATTACTCCACAACATACCTATTAAACAATATAGCAGCTCGAAGCAATAAAAAGTCCCTAGTGTGGAGAAATCTATAGTTCTTTATATCTTCAAACCCAGAAACCCCGTAATATCTTTAAATTGTACGGTAAAAATGCACTTAGCATATGACCAGCTATGAGGCATCTAAAATGCAGTAATAACAATATGGGATGACATGCTAGGAGAGTATCTACGATAAGAACTGTGTGGCCACACATGGTGTGGTACATTTTCACCTCTTAGTTTATGTGTTTTGCTTTCTACTGCCACATTTTCTGGTGACTTTATCTAGTCTCATTCAATCATGCTGTGCACATCACAGTCACTTACTGACAAGCAGCCCTAGCTGAAGCATTCAGAGAAACAACCTTCCACAAACAAAGCAGGCAAGTCCTGTTTCTCTTAAGATAAAATCTGCTGATCTCATTATTGATTGTCTGCTTTCAAGGGTTTTGTTTCCTGAAAGTTTGATATGGGGCAGCAGAGGTGACAAAAGATTGGCACTGCGACCTGGAAATTAAATGGTCGACTATTAGATCAACGTCAAATAGGGTGAGGCTGAAGTGTTTGGCAAAAGCATTAGATGCTGTCTTGGCTTAATCTCTCTCCCCCTCTTTCTCTCTCTCTCCTTTATCTTGAATCTGTTTTGAACCCTCCCAGGCAATTTACTATCCTTGTCATTGATTTTTATCACCTAATGTGCCCCTATGAAGAATGGCTTTTTGAATGATAAATCAGCTTTCTCATTTAAACAATTGTGCCTCACCTTAATGTGAAAATAGCCACTGAAAAAAACCCAAAATATAGGAAGTGTTAACATTAATCACTGACCAGTGGACTCCTTGTGATTTTTTAAAGGAGCACCAGATTTTTTTTATAATGGACAGGATAACTGTTCTAGAAATAAATAATGAACCCTTTCTTTTATAAAACTGTAACTGTTAAGAAATAAAATACAGTGGCTAACTACAGTCAGCAAGCTGGAGGGAGGAAAAGAAAAAAGAAGGAAAAACTGCTCAATAAAGCAAACTTGAGATTGTTATCCAGTGTTTCCTGCAAATACATAGCCTGTAATATGTCCAGACACATTCCCTGTTCCACAGGTGTTATGGTCTGGGTATTTAAGAGGTGTTTTGAAGAAGACCACAATGATAATGAGTGATAGAATAATCTTTTCTAATAGTCCCTCTTCATTCTTCATTTTTCTGTATTACTTTTTTCCCACATGGCCCTCTATCTAATATCCCTATTTTTCCCTGTTGTAGATGTTGAAGAGAAGTATTGTCAGGTATTGAATAACAACATGTGTTGTATTATTTGCCACTTTAAAAAAAAAAATAAAATTACCTTTTATTTTGTAATTAAGATGCCCAAAGGAAGATATGTCTTTTTACTGAAGAAGAGTTGCAACATCATCTAGTATTGACTTTTCCTTGCTAAGTGGCTAAGTATATTAGAGAATGTTTTCTGGTTTGGGTAGTATTTAAGTACATATATCAGCCCTGGCATTCTGGTGGTGATTTCAGGGTAAGCCCAAATAAAAGCTCTGAATCCAAGTAACCTCTTACTGTTTTTAAATGAAACGAGTGTGTGAAAACACTTACTGTAAGTGTTCATTCAGCATGGGTCCCGCTTGGAGAACATTTTATTTGTTAAAGAAAAACATTTATTTCTTGGTTCAGAAGAAAAATGTAGCCTGGGAAAAGTTCTTCATTCATTGCCCTTCAACTTGGTTTTCTGGACTATTCATAATACATGCATCCACAATCTCCTGTAGAAAAAAAATGAGGGTGAGGATCCATAAACTGAAAAATGCACTATTTTAGCTGGGCTCTGACAAGCATAGGCTAAACCTATCACTTCTAATTCTCATCATTTTATCATGCATCTGATAATGCTTGATATTTTTCTTAAAGCTTCCTTTCCTGAAGTCTCATGAATACGAGGCAATATTTCATTGACTATTTTTTATCCCAAATAATTTCCTGGTCATTCAACTGGCCTTTGCCTTGTTTATATCATAAAATAATCAATCTATCATGTTGGTATTATAAAAATTGATAAGTATCCTATATTCCATTCAAAAAATTGTTGGTTTATGATGCAGTCTCACTTTTTTGTCTCCTGAATGTATCATATTTGATCCACAGGAGGTTGGTTACACACTCAGCATTAATATTTAGGTAATATATACAATACTAATATAATTCCACAAATAATGTATTTGTAAGAGTCCACTTCCCTGAGAGACAAATGTAAGGAAAACACTGATTGAGTTCTCCTTTTTCTCCTGTCTGAAGGATAAAAGAGGGAAGGAAATGGATGAAGGCCTTACAAGCCCTTACTACATGAATAAAAAATTAATGTATTGAAGAGTTTAGAAGAGAAATTTTGCAGTCTGTAACAACTACATAAAAGTAGGTGGCCTTATTTTGCCACCAGAAAGGAAAACATTTCTGAAGATTTTTATAATGATTTGTCTCTAGAACATACATTAATTCTTCAAATAATTGTCACTGAACATTTTTTTTTAAAAGTTGTATTACTCAAAGGCTACTTTAGAAGTCGATTTTAGTAGCTCTTTCAGGCAACCTGGTTGTATTAGATGATGGAATATCTACGTATGTTGGTCCTAAGACGTCAACACTAACAGTAGAAATAGCCATTTGGGATGTTAAAGTGATGATACTGCAACAAAGACAACTTCAGAGCTCTCTAATGTGAAACTGTCTTTTAACCACTAATCTCTTGAATCAATATGTGTTGCATTGATTCACTCTGTTCTAGAGTAATTGAAGAGTATGTACATGCGCATCAATCCCTCCTAATCAGCTCTGTTTCCACTTTCCATATGTTATATAGGGAATGAAACAGTTTAAAAATGTTTCATTTCTAGCCCATGTAATATTTTGTCACTATACTCTCTCAACAGCTTTAGTTTTCTTGTTCTTAGACATTGCATTCTTCTTTTTTTTTTTCCTTAACAAGAAAAGTAATACAATGTTTTTCCAAAATGAACAATTAGAAACATGCTTCAGTCCTTTGAACTAGCACATAAAGGTTTGTGGTTGAGTTACCTATATATTCCTGTTGTCTGTAAGTACTTACAGGGTCTTTTTGGCATTTTGCAGTTTGAAGCTTTGCATTATATTGTGTGTATCACGCTGCAGAAGAGACTTAGAGTCATGTATGTATCCAAATACAAGGTCATCTAGAATTTCTATTCTTTTTCTTCTAGTATAGTGCAATTCCATATCAAAAATGCAGGAAGAATTTATCATCATCCTATTTAAGATTATCCCATAAACAATTGAAAGCCATTCAGTTCAACAAAATATTAAAAACTAAACCAAAACTGAAAACTAAGTCCCCTAATCTTTACTTATGTTTATGTAATTTAACTAAACTCTGCTGTTCATCTGCATTTTCTTATATGGGGTAAAATATAAAAGCCACTTTCTAAGCAAAAGAAAAGTATGTCAGCCACTCTAAGAGTACTTCAGAGTATCTCAGTTTCGTATTCAAATAAGCTGCTTTTACTTTGCACTGCACTAAATCTGAAAGAATTCAGATTTCGAGTTTGAGAATGTGTAGAAAGGTTATACCTGTCCTTCCTTTAACAGATAAATAAAATGTAGGACATTTTGAGTGGTCCATAGCACCAAAGAAACTGAATGAGTAGTGATAATACATGAGATAATACATCATAATACACTTCCAGAGTCTGACCCTTCTATGTACAGGCAAAGATGCAAAATCTTTCACCTCTGAATCACACACTTAATTTTTAGCTAAGCCTGATTGTAATTTTACTGAATTTTGTGTGTTTTCTAATAAATGCTCTGTTGACCTGTACAAGACAACTAAACCACAGAATATTTAAGCTGTGATTAGGTGGGCTAAATGTTATCATCTGGATAATAGGTTAAGGAGTAACTACAAGTGCTATTATGCCTGCAGATCTGAGAGGGTAGTACCTCTAAAGAGGGGAGCAACAACAAGCAGTTGGGGACAGGCTGAGGACAGAAGATTCTTGACTCTGCTTAGCTGAAACTAGAGTAGCATGTCTGATTACAGCTATTGTGCTTCACCTTCTCTGAAATGGGTTGTGTGTTGGGGTCATCAGCTGACAACTTCGCAGAACTGTTGTGGCAGCTGTGTTGCTTCCAGAAATGGCTTCTGGGATCACAGAATTTCCCTGTAGGAGAGGGGTGTCTTGTTGAACCTTTAAATTGACACACTGGTAAATTCCCTGTTAAGTATATATTCTTTAGTCCATATTGTTTATGTAACTTAATGAAATCAATAAATATGAGTGATTTCCCTACTTGCAGCTATTTATTGATGAGGTTCAAATTCTGCCTTTTACCCACTATCTATGCCAAGGCTAATAGAAATCCCAAGATCACTCAAATGATGGTAATTTAAAAAACAATAACATAGCTGTAAACATGTAGGAAATATTTCCTCCTTTTTGATGTGTATTTATGCTTGCACAGGTTGTTATGTACTACAGAGCAATTTTGAAGCTTCTGTATTTTTTTCCTGGCTGGGAGCAGAACTCAAGAAATTGCCAGATCTCATCTGAAATTGAGATGAGATTGAGATTGCATCTCAAGATTCCTACCTATTAAGTTTCTGGTGGATTAGAAATTACCTATGCTAGCTGAATGCTCCTTCATTCTGGGAAAGGTATGGGCTGAATTTCTCAGTCTTACGATCCTGACATTTTCCAGTGAACTCAATAGCAATGAGTGAGTGCATTTGCTAAACTGATGCTGAGAAACTTACAAATTAGCATATAGGAACCTATATGTTTTGTTTTCAAGAATGTGATCTTTACTATATATCCTTTTGAGAATTTAAAAATGTATTTTCTAAAAATGTATTTTCTAAAGGCTGTAGTTCATGCGTATATAACAGATTTGTGTTCACATGTAGTTCATGTGTTATAAAATGTGTAGGTAGATGACAAGCCAAGCCATCAAAAATTACATTAAGAAATGTCGGACCCCAAGCAGCCTCAATGATTTGCATAGGAAGTTTTACTCTGTGATATACTGTTCAACATTTATTATTATATCTTGTTTCAGGTTTTCCACGACAGTGCTGCTATCAGTGTATACAAGGAGTTTGTGCAACAGTAGATATTCAGTTTTAATGAGAAAGGGTTGAATTTTTTGTGTTTGTTTGCTTGAAATAAAACATGCTGTGGACCTGTGGGAACTTTTCTGGTCACAGACACCTCAGCTTGTTGAGAAAATAAAGTTGAATGCTTTGGCTGGCATCAGAAAAGGTTTGTCTAGGCAGATCCATCGGATCCATTGGCTCTGCTCATCATAATTAGCCTCTTCAAAAAAGATTTTATTGCTCTGTCAACCTCATCCCCGTGGAGGTGCCCAATCCCTGTCTGTCTCCCTGTGCTGTGCTGCACCCTGACACAGGGAACAAGGAGCTGCTGTGTAAAAAAAGCTGAATTAAGAAGTAATTTGTAATTATTGCAGCATAAATTCCTACATACAGCAAATCATACTTATTTCACACAAACTTACCTGTGGGACCAATACATGCTCTTAGTAAATCTATTGTGCCTCATTGTGGATGGCAATACCATAATGACAAAGAAAATACATTTAGGAAGTGTTCTTCTGAAGATCACATGGCTATGTATAATGAGAAGTGCAAGAAGACAGACAAATATATTTTTGAAGTGTAGTGCATACCCATGTTTTTACTGGTGATAGAGATGCAAATACACCATTTTTCTCCACCAGGTGAGAGATCAGTTTAGCACAATCTTAGAGCTATATTTCAAATGTCTTTTCATAGATATATGTTGAAATGGAGCACCCTACACTTTTTAAAATGGTGTTACCTATATTTTATCTATCTTTCTAGAAGAAAGTAATGCATAAAGATATTTAAAAAGTTAAGAAAAGTCTGAATTTCAGCAATAAGCAGGTTTTTAAATAGCTAGTCTTTTCCTACCAAGGATATTCCCATTTTAATGAGAACTTACAGTTTTGCTGAAGACTCTTGTGTTTTTATAAACAGTGATTTAATATACTAGCATGTTGTTTGGAAGAGTGTAGAAGATTTTCTTTTCATTTCTAATCTTATTTTGCTCTTGGATTAATTCCTTTCAGATTATATGTTTGATACACTGTTGTAGAACAGGAAGAAAATGCTGGGGTAGAAAGGCAGTGCTGAATCAGCTTCTGCTTCTACAGGCATGAAAATCAAGAGCTTTTGACCCCTCAGCCAAAGGTAAGTATAGCATTAACTTGATAACTACTGAAATCTGTCAACTGATTTTGGTGGATGTGGAGCATTCTGCCATCAGGTCTCCAGTGTTCTCAAGACCTAGCAAAATAAGAAGATAAAGGAATGGTTGTCTGAAGAAGAAAGTCATCAAACAACCAAAAAAGAGTGTGATTTGATCCATTCAGGAAAGAAGGGCAAATATAGACAAACTTTAGCTTTGAAGGTTGTGACTGACCTCAACAGAACTGAGCTAGAGTAAACCATGCACACAATAAGCAGATGAGTTAAAAATCACTAAGAGTGTGGAAATTCCACAGTATTTGGCATAGCAATTGTTTAGATGCGCTCACTGACATCTGCCACTATGCATATTGGTTTTCCACTGGCTCCTGTTGTGCTGCTTCATGCATATATTGTATAGGGCCAGGAAGGAATAGAGTAGACAAACCACTCTTGATGTCTGTTGTCCTTCTCCTGGCAACTTCTTGGAATTACTGGGAGATGCAATGGTTCTTCATCTTGCATTCTACTACCCCACTTCCTTGTGTATATTTGTACTGTGCTTTCCCCAGTGACAAAATGCTGAATAGCTCCAAACACACATTTTCTTGTGTTTTCTGACTGTGGATATTTGGCTTCCAACAGTACATGGCAATTTCAGCCAAGAAGGAAAATAATGTCCTTTAGATGTGATGTTCCACTAGTAAAGAGTCTTTTTTTTTATCCAGCTGCAAATTGTTTTGGACTGCGAATTATGCAGATTGCGCAATAAAGGCATATACCACTCATGTCACATGTCCCTAGAATATAGATCTGTTTTATAGGGATATAACTCAGTTTGAATGTGGTTCTTGGTATTCTTCACTGGTCTCTACCAATTCATTAGTATTTAAATTTATGTTAATTTCATCAAGGTGTGAAAAGATCTTTTTTTGCATATACATGAACTAATGATATTACTATTCAACCAGCTATTTTCATTTTTTTTTACCCAGGAGAAGCATGTTGTATGTTAACAGAAAGAGAAAACGGGGCATCATAAAAGCCCATTTTCAAAAACTTAGGAAATGTAGCCACTGAACCTATTTTAAAAGGAGCTATCCAGTATTCTCTTTCCTGGTCTGAGGGAAATTTTTGAATGGTGTCTCCATAGCATGTTATACTTTCAGAACATATACACATGATAGAAAACTATCAGGTAGCACATGTGTATTATTACACTATAAGGTTCCCATCCTGGGACATTCCAGCTGTATACTATAATTATGAAGATTCTAGAGAAAGGCTAATCTGCTGGTAGAATATATAAATGTTTAGTACATTTTACAGTTGAATAAATACTGGATCTCAACTTTTTAAAGGTTCATATTTTCTTCAGAAGTGACAATGCAAGTTAAAATTTTTGAAGAAAACAGTTCATACCTTTAATCAGGAAACAATTATAATTTTGTGTTAAAACTACTGTCAATTCAAAACGATCTTAAGAAAAAAATTTAAGAGGCCAGATTTAAATTTTGTAAATAATTTTGAATGTTGTCTTTGATTTAATTCCATTTCTAGAATAAGGTACTATTTCTGCTGGACCAAAATAATTAATTGTCTTTATATATGGAATTAGTATCTATGAACTATCTCCTTTTATTGACTGAACAAAAAGTAAAGGTATATTCAGTGCATTTCCAAAGACCTTTTAAGTGGCTCAACAAAGCAAATAATACAGGCCTTGTCTTACATGCCTGTGATGATACAGTTTAATAGTGTTATAAGGCTATGGTGGTGTGTAGTTGTCATGATGGTAGATTGTGCTGGTCTGTATAGATTTACTGTCATTCTTTAGGCTTTTCATACATGACAGAGGTTGTCTGAAGCACAGCAGGAACATGAAGCTTGCAGGGGTTAAGTGTTACTTGCCTCCTGGCTCGCTACATAGTCCTCTCTGCACACATACAGAGATGAGGTGCAGGGTACATCCGTCACTGGGCTGATGACATGATGGATTACTCATGTCATTGTCAGTACAGTCAAAATCACTCTGCTGCTGATAAGGTGGTCCCTTTTCTTTAGTCTGGTTGAGTGAAGCTATTTTCCCCTCTGGTTTTAAAACTGTAGCTCACACAAACGTCCCTTAAATCAAAGATCGAAAAGGCTATTTTTAATTTTACATAGTAGCTTTGAGCCATAGAAGAAACATTCCTTTGAAAATTACTTTTGAAATGGACAGATGCATATGAAATAATTTTCATCACTTGATTTCTTCTGATCCTGAAAATAAAATACTTTAAGAGGAATACTGAAGGTTTTCTTGAACTCATTTTTCCTCACAACTTATTGGAGAGATAGGCTTGGACTTGAATTGCTAGCACTGCTTCTGATTCTTTTTCTCAGTAGAGTACATGAGAAAAGAGGCAGATATCTTGTAGTAGCAGTGGAAGAGAATAAGACACTGGAAAATGGTAGGGCTTTGGAACTGTTTGGAAGGGAGCTTTATGAGAGCTGGGCGGTGTCAATAAAAAATTCAACAGGGGCCCTAATATGGCTTGGCTCTGAGCTAGTCACAAACTTCGGCCTGTAGTGCTTGATGTGCAGCCTTTTCTCCATGCCAGTTCGTTCTGAGAAACTTAAAGGGGATGAGCTGGGGAAGAGATAGTAAATATAGCTCGGACAGGGGTACTGAAATCTTGGCTGCAGAAGAGGAATGCTGAGCACAGCATCTATTTTCCTAGAAAACTGCTGTCACTGAAAATTCAGTAACAGTTATTGCTGCAGACTTCCCTGACACAAAGTTTTGCTCCAAAATGCTTTTCCCACCATATCCCCACAAGCCTAAAACTGGGATTAAGACTTGAGCTTGTTCTTTACTAAAATTGTGTGGAAGATACAGATGATCCACAAACAGACAGATGTATTCAGCAGACAAGTGTGAAAGAACCTGTCTGGACCTCTGATAATGCATGAGCAGTGCTTCCGTCCCATCATGGATATTATAAAGCTTTCAAGGCACACAGGGGTGCTGCTCCACACACAATGGCATGGTCACAACTCAACCTAATTATTTATTATATTTGGATCCTGAAGTCAAAATATTCACTGGAGAAATTGTGCTTAGAAAAGGAAATATAGTCACTGTCTGGTTTACTGGCTATAGGAAAGAGCTGGGGTGAAGCGTATGCAGGCATATATGTAACTGAAATAATATCTTTTTAATTATTCAACTCTTTTTGTTGCCTCTGCTTTTAACCTGAAACATATAGCATGATTTACATCTCACTGTATATTCCATTTTATTTAAACTTTTGATCCAGTATGTGTGCAATTACTTGCACACACTGAGTGTAAACACGTTGTGGCATGTTGTCTGTGTATATATTATCTTTGCATATATATTATCTTTGCAAATAATCATAGGGAATACAATAATTTATTAAATTATTTCTGTCTTAAAGCTAGAAATTTTTGGAAAAAAACCCACATGATCACATTCACCTATGAACAGGAAAATCTTTCTACAGAAGCTATATGGCAGCTGACTGACTTAAAGAAAAACAAAACAATTGAAAGCTTGTGTATGCATATCAAGAGCACAAAAAATACATACTCTCCCATACTTACACACCCACATATGCTGATACATCTAAACAGCTTTGTTTTGAAGTTTTAATCAGATTTAAATGGAAAGTTATTGAAGAGAACTGTGTGGTCTGAATTTTAATCCCTGAACCCACCGGCTTCTTTTTTATTGCATGTGGTGTGGCCTTGAATTGCAGAATGTTTTAAACATACATAATGAGCTCAATGTCAAACTGTTGAGCCTTTTGTCTTTAACAATAAGCACTTAGCTCAACTAAATGAATAGAAATTGCTTTAGTGAATTACTAAAGCCAAGGTTTTACAGTGCACTAATACTGACACTAATTAATGTAGACAATGTCGTATTTTACAAATATATGGAATTAAAGTCAAGCATTAAAAAATGTAATATATGTCAGTAAACAGACCAAATTTCAACAGCCATAGGAGCTGGATAAAAGTACTTCTTGAGTAATATTTTTAACATTCACATAGGCTACATTTAGAACATATACGGTACTTGTTGAATGGCAAGAATTGGAAGGAAATAATGCAAACAACATGTGTAATTTCTCTAACTTGGAAAGAGATTAGATCTCCAATTCATAACAGACACTTTCTCCTATCGTATTTCCTAAGGGGTGTTTGTAGTAGGATAACTTTTCTAATGTTAGAAAATGCAAGAACTTACTTCCTTCCCCCAAAAGCAGGAGCAGTATTCAGAAATTTACAGTAAATGGCAATTCATCCTTTAGAAATCCCTTCAACCTAGTACTAGAGTTGCTGCCAGAGATCTGAATGCTTTTGCCTAAATCTCTGTAATCCAATAAGCTTTTGTGTTTAGCAGCTTGTTTTGAAACTTGTATAGCACCCTGGCCTGTGTCTCTGTATGTTCGTCTGCAGGCAGGTGAGTGCCCGAGGGCCTGATTATTATTCAAGCCAGGAGGCTTTCACAGCCCCAGCCAGAATGTAATTTGTAATTAACTGTCATTTACTTCTGTCTGCACTGACTTGTTGTTCAAAAGACAATGTATCTGAGCTGGTCACTAGCTTCTCTTTGTTGTGGATATGATGTCTCTCAGATCTAGTTGTATTCATAATGTTTAGAAAACCAAGTACTTGCATTCTGGAAACCAAAGTGGGAAGGGGATTTCACTGATTTTTCCTAAATAAATTAGGTATCTGCAATTATGAATACTTAGGTATGTAAAATGAAGTATTTGATGCTCTGGGATGAGATTCTGAGCAGAACAATTAAGTTAATGTGAGACATATTTAATTGAACTCCATTAGGGATAGGGTCTTCATGATTTGAACTTATTATAGCTGAGATCTGTAAAATGAAAACACATATTTAAGTTGTGGGAATTTGTCTTAACCCATCTTAAACACCAGAACTGTATTTTCTCACTGAAGCGGGGCCACTAATGTATTCTGTGAATGTACCCATATCATGAATTTGTAATTGTCCCCATGGTAATCTTTTGTTAGCTGAACTAAACAAAAGAATAACATAATATCCACATTTTTTTCTTTAAGAATTGTACTTCAAATTATTATTGATATAATTTTAATTCATAAACAGTAAAAAAAAATATATCTTTTTCTGTTTAAGCTCTGTTCCATGCACTTGTCAGTGAGAAAGCAGGCTAGAATTCATGCAACAATGAGTGTCCGCACACAAAGCCACTTTAAATATAGGCTAAATTTATCTAATTCCAACTGTCTGCTCAGCCTAAAAGCACTATACTCCTATTTTGCTAGAGCAAAACTTTTGGCCTGTTTCATCTCTTTTGTCACTGCTGCTGCTGCTGTTGTTGCTTTTGATGTTTCCTTTTCCCACCTTCACAGGTGCCATTGCTGTACCTTTCCTCCTGCAGTTTGGGTGAGGGACTCCCAGCATCAGCTCCAGGAGACCACCACAGCTGATCCAAAGCCCCTGCCTGTGTGCACCTACGCATAAAAGAAGCACCTCCCTCTGGTTCAGCACCACTCTTAGCCTATGCATTTCCCAGCACTATCATGTCAGATTGCATATTCTGGGCTGTATATACTGGTCAAGGCGACACGTAAAAAGGCTCAATGGCATTCTTTTGTCATACTTAAAAGGGGGGTAGTGGAGTGGAGAGAAAAGAAGGAGAAGAAAGAGCAATGTCTATAGGAATAGCTTTTCCCCCACGGTGATTTGCATAAAGTTGGATTAAGCAGTGCTTCAAGCCCCAAAAGGCTGATTACTTACACTGTGCCTTATTAATTATTTCCTTCTTTATTTGAAACAATTACGGAGAGAAAACAAACACCGCATTGCTATCTCTTTAAGATCGGGAGCATAAGACCCCGAAGAAAGACTGCTTTCTGTAGAGTGTTTTCTGCTCTTGCCAGCCACGTTGGAGCTAGCAATTCCCATGTGTTATCAAAAGAGACAAGAAGCAGCAGGCTTTAGCACCTAGCTGAGCAGGATTGCTACATGCCACTCTAAGTGCGATTAAGCTTCCTTTAGTGCACCAGTGACATCACTGAGGGCTCAAAGCTGCAGCTACTCAAGAGTATTAGAATGCATTTCATGCTTGGCTTACTCAAAACTGCAGAGCTAAAATTTACACCTTATTTGATGTTCTTCTCCCTGCTGTTAATTGGTAAAGGGATCTCTGACCCTTTTGATCTCTGCTACAATCCTCTAAATGCCCAGGTCTGCTAAACTGTTCAGCAGGAGATGCTCAGCAGTTGCCCAGTAATGTGAAGTCTTTTTTTGGCTTTCTTGCCTTTGGTTTACATCCAAGTTGCACAGAAATAAGAGATGACAGTTGTTATAGATATGCTGGTTTAATTACTTGTCAGCTTATAGCTGATATCTCAGCTAGCCAACGTGGAAGCTTAACTTTCTTCTAGTAGCTTAAAGCATGACCAACTGCTAGTGCTTTTGTATTTAGCCATAAAACTCTGGATACATTTAAGATAAAAAATAAAATAGAGGAACAGCCTTTTTTATTTGCTTGAAAAAGTGATCAGCTTTTCGTGCACTTGGTTTCATGTAGATCTTAGGTAACATTAAATTATTTGGTCATACTGACATCTAAGTGGGTATCGGGCTTGTTTTAATTCTGATTTATAATTGCACATGGAATATCGAATACACTTTTCTGCTGCTATCTTTGAAATGAGAGACTTAAAATCTTTATGAGAATAAAGGAGGGATGTATTGTGTTGACTCAACTGCAAATATTACTGTATAAAGTTTTACCAGCTTTCATTGAAAAGGCATCCCTTTGAAAGGAACCTGGTGCATATAATCTTAATGTATATGTGATTAAAAGTGATTAGCATGCACACACCTCTGCATATGGCTGAATTAATTGCACAGAATACTGTGAATTTTAATGGAGATGATGGCATCCGTTAAGCACCTTTGAAGAATTTGCTTAGTGAAGAACAAATGAGGGATGCCATAATAATTGTTGCCTATAGGTGAAGGCTGGCTAAAACCTGACCCCACGGTGGAGACACCGTACTCTCCCCCTCCAAACCCTGTCAGAGGTTTTTAGTGTTTATCCCAGGCTTTGTTATCCACCAAGATACATAGTTTCCATTGAAGTGAAGCAGATTATTGGTTACTATAGTTTCCCTATTGCTCAATTCAGTGCTGTGAAAAGACAGGCACAATAGGTTTAAAAGTCCAGTTAGGACAAATAAATCCATGTTGTGAAGAATGAGAGAGAAGATACCTGTTCCTCTGTCTTTGATGTATTCTTTATTTTGTAGGATAGAAGGGGAATTAGTGGAGGGTTAATTGTTCGGTGCTTAGAGCTCTGTCTTTCCAGTTTACTGCAGAGTGAAATATAGTGCTATAAAGACAAAGTGAATATTGTTTGACTTCTTCCCCTCCCCCCTCCTTTCCAGTTTTCAGAATGTGCAAGATACTGTAGCAGTGTGGTGGAGGCAGGAATACAGATTTGTGAGTTTAATCTCTAGCATTATATTTTTCCTGCACCGATTGTATCCGCACAGTGTTTGCCCCCTCTCCAAGCCGAAATTGTAAATAGCATTTTCTTATATCCTGAGAAAATTACTCCACCCAGAATTGTGAGGTTAAGCTACAGAAAATTTACGTTAAGGAAAGTGAAAATGTCAGCTTTCACCAGGATACATCAAGAACCAACCATCTGAGCATGCTGGAAAAATTAATGTATTCTAGAAGGCCAACACACAAATGTTAAGAGGGACTTGATGATACAGTGCAGATTAAAGCAGTGGCTTTTGTGCCTGTGGAAGCTATGTTTGCATTCAGCCCAGTATGACTAGGAAAAAAGTTAATTTGATTTGATGGCTGAAAAGGTCACACATTTTGTTCAGTGCCTTCATGCTTTTTTTCTTAACTAGATTTCTCCATTTCAGCCAGAGCTCACTTCTAAGGATTTCTGCTATGCTATAGTCCTTGTTGAATCCTGCCAAGAAACAAGTTGTGGACAGCATTCTACATGCATAATACAATAGCAAAATGAAAAACCGCTGAACTCAAACTGTGTTCCAGGCTTATTTGGCTTCATTTACCCTATACTCCTCATTCTTGTGTGCAAGTTCATGAGGAATAGGAAAAAGGACAGAGGGGAGCAGAGTTAATCAAGCTCAGCCTGCAAAGTATATCACAGGTAAACCACAGAAAAGCTTAAATATTGGCAATCTCTACCAAAAGTGCAACCTTCTTCTCTGAAGGTGTTATTTGACATTGCTGAAGGTTTCATCTTGATTACTTTCCATAAAATCCAAAGTAAGGATGACTGTCTTGGCTCACTAAGCAACAAGGTTTTATCACTAATTACAATCCTTTATTACCAGTAGTTTAATAGGTTTATGATAGGTCATAAAACAATTCAGCATGGGAGTACATAAAAGGAATAGGTTATACAGCTGTGACATCTTAATATCTATTCATTGTAATTATTTTATGATCTTTAATGGTAGCATTTTTAAATAAGTTTGTATGCTTTTACATGGAATAGATGGCCACCAAAAATGGGAGGTGGAGGAAAACCACATAAATATAGAGTAAAATACTTAATGAGGCATTTTGAAAACTTCTAATGTCAAAAACATGTAGACTGTATCACGCATGTGGAGTCTCATTATGGGTAATTATAATAAAATTATAAGTGCTATAATAATTCTAACCTTGAAGGCACAATAAAGGATAGTTATATTTGCCTTCCTAGCCCACACATCTGAGACATTTTCCTCATTAATTATATTTCATGTAAGTATAATTATGTAGTGTAAGACTAAAATTCAAAAGCATTTGCTAAATCACTGTTAATAGCAGCCTTATACTTCAGAGCTTTAATATAACTAATTATATCTAAAGTTATAGGCTAAAATAAGAAATGGAAACAAAGTAAAATTTACACTGTATGGATTTTTTTCCCCCCTACTGATTGTTTTAATCTGTAATGTAATTAATGAATGAAAAGTAATTTAGTAGAGAAAATGGATTATTGTTTGAAACTATAGCAAAAGTCAGACCTAATTCCTCCATTCTAAGTTATTTTGACTTTGGCTTCACTGAAATTATGTTGGTCTAAAACTACACTTTCTCTGACACAGAACATTATGTTATGTGCTTATGGAGATTTTTGGAGACAGTATGCTTGATTAAAAAATTAAGCCATATTATATATTAGAGCAGAAAAATGGTGGTTTGAAATGTTGTAATACTTAATTTACTACGATTTGTCTTATCATATTTATTCACAGGTCTGCACCTTTATCCCTTCACTAATGGTTACATTAGTAGCTTAATGGTAATAAAATTATTTCACCTAGAAAGTAAATGTAAACTCAATACCCCAAAACTAAGCTGTACACCTATTTTTTTTCCTTTCCTTGTCATAGTTTATTTTGTATTACTACAGAACTGTATATAGCTACAGAGTGTATGTGAGAATTTAACACACTTAATGTAACATTAGTGTACTTGTTTTACATGTGCACATACAAACACATATTTTATTTTTTTTTAATATATATTCCAACAATTTCAGGCTTTATCAGGATTAGTGATGCTCAGGTTGAGACATTCGTTAAGAATATAGCAAATAATCTTTTAATTATCACTTGCTGTGGGGTGTTTCATCTACCTGCAGATCTATTACAAAGTAGATATTTAGATGTACATCACAGGTTTATATGCTTTTTGATGTTTGAAACAATACGACTTCTTTAAAGAGAAGTTGTTTTTATTACCTTATAATAGAAGAAGAATACCTCAGGCCTGATAAACTAAAAAGCAGTGGAAGACGGACTAAAAGAGAGAAAATAGAGAAGTCAGCTTCTTAAGTATAGTTTTGAACCAAGTCACCCTAAATATTTGTCCACTTGTTTGCGAAGACTGATTTATATTTTCTAGATGGAAACTATATCCGGTTCTTTAAAGGGATAACAAAAAAAATATTTTTCTGCCAGAAATCCCTTTCTTTCTGTGTTGATTTGGTCAAGTTGCAATTCATAGAGCTGTTAGAAAACCAAGGTCCTCTGGATTTATAATAAAGAAAGGAGCTACAATAAAACAGAGGGAATCCTGCCACTGCATAAATATCTCCCTGTTGTGGTACTTGCCCCTTTTCCTTCCTGAGACACACTGCTATGGAATTAGTCTATTTAGGTGGTATTTGTGAGAGAGGATTTGAGGAGCTGTGCTGAGGTAAAGAGCTACTGTGGTAGTATTTGGATTTATATTAAGGCTTTCTCATAGGTTTATTTAATAGTTTCAGATGATAGAGTGTTTGTAATTTACCTGCACAATATTTGGAATGCCAAGAACCTATCTTTTTGTATATGTTTTATAAACTAAAAGAATAATAATGTCAGTTATGCACCCACGTCCCTGTTATGCATTTAAATAGAAATATCTTATTGTGCCTATCAATCTCTCTTTGCACAGAATGCAATTATTAAATGATGGTTATTCTGCTTCTGATAAAATGAATAATTTCTCTAAGCAAATAGTCAGTAATAAGTGAAATGGCTTTAATGACTTTGATGCTATAATGACAATTCCTTTCCCCTTCCTTTTCTCCTTCCACATCATTTTCTCCTTCCACATAATTTTCTGCTTTCCCTTCTTCTCCCCATTCTGTTTCCTTTTCCCATTCCTCTTCCCTTTCTTCTTCCTCTTCCCCTTCCCCTTCTTTCCTTCTTGTTACCAAGAGTCTTTCTTTGAAGACAACTTGGGGTCTGCTAATAATAGGGCATGTTGCTGATAAAATATTTTCCACTCTTTCTTCTCATTTCACATCCTACTTTGGTCAATGTTTTGACAAAGGTTTTTTTAGAAATAAAGTGCCACAATATGGTACTGTCATTTACTTTTTTGTGTCCCTTTTTGTTTTCTTTTGGGTGGTTTGCACATAGAATCATAGAATGGTTTGAATTGGAAGGGACCTTAAAGATCATCTAGTTCCAACCCCCCTGCCATGGGCAGGGACACCTCCCACTAGACCAGGTTGCCGAAAGATCCATCCAACATGGCCTTGAACACTTCCAGGGATGGGGCATTAAAGAATTTTTTCTAATATCTAGCTTCTTTCAACTTAAAGCCATTCCCCCCTTATCCTGTCCCTACATGTCCTTGTAAAAAGTCCCTCTTTAGATTTCTTGTAGACCCCCCCTTAGGTACTGGAAGGCTGATGTAAGGTCTCCCTGGAGCCTTCTCTTCTCCAGGATAAACTACCCCAGCTCCCTCCATAGAAGATCACTTTTAGGGCCCTTCTCTGGACTTGCTCCAACAGTTCTACATCCTTCTTATGCTGGGGTCCTCAGAGCTGAACACAGTACTCCAGGTAGGGTCTCACAAGAGCAGAGTAGAAAGGGAGAATCACCTCCCTCCACCTGCTGGTCACACTCCTTTTGATGCAGCCCAGCATACAGTTGGCTTTCTGGGTTCCATGTTTACACCACCAGGTCACATTTTGCTTCTCATCAATAAACACCTCCCAAGTCCTATTCCTCAGAGTTGCTCTCAATCCATTCTCCACCCAGCCTATATTTGTTCTATCCTATACTAAAGGGTAATGCCACAGGAGGATTCAGGTGTGATAAATGTTAAGTGTTGCCACAAATTAAATCCAGTGAATAATGTTAAGCACTTACAAATTAATCAAAGCAATGCCTAACTTTTTAGTGCCTGGCCTTCAGACAACAATTAAAATCCAGTGTTCCTAATATCTCTCTAAAGGGCATAGGCTGATCAGCAAGTAATCCTAAACACCCACATGTGG
>JANHGB010030919.1:9776-42871 GCA_026283785.1 Coracopsis vasa
AGCAAGCGCCATCCATTTTTAGAAGATATATTTTGAAATGCCATTGTGCTAAATATGCTACTTTCTGTGCATGAAGACCTAGAAAAATACAGTCAAGAATGAAAATGTATTATTGTCAGTGTATGTTACAGAATTCAGACAAACTGCTGTTAAATAGACTTGTTCTTTAAAGCATCTATCATTCCTCCTTCCTGTTCCAGAGTTCTCAGTTTCATGTCCAAGAATTTTTGTATTAGTATTGTGAAAAAGAGTAATTCTTCAAAAATTACTCTACTTTTGGCAAGACCTGTCTGTATAACTTTTGCGTCAGTCCAAAGAATTTTGGCCTTTCCAAATGTTAAAAATTATCTCTCAAAACTGTGTAACTCTGACTTTGTCAGGAAATACGTCCATTTTCTAAAATACTCCTCTGTTTCATTACCTTTTACATCCAAAAGTTATAATGGGCCGAGTAATTATTTCTTATTTGATCATATATGAAAGCCCAAACTCATAGTATTGAATTATTTGGCATTAATTTCTTACACTTCACTGCATGATAAATATTAACTTAGTACTGGTCAGGGCTGTGACACATCCAGGGAGATATTTTCATGTGTGAAGTAGAGCCAATGTTTATGGTGCTGGCTAACATGCATAGATATACCTTTTCAAATGTTAATGAAGGCTTTGATGCAAAATTTGAGAGTTCTGATGTTCACATCTGAAAAACCTTTTCAGACTTTGTAGAGGAAAAAATACCATTCTCTTTGAGTTATCTATGCTTGTGCTGATTTTTAGAAGAGCATATTTCTACTTCACACTGTTCACTGTAGCTCCACTCAGCTTCTGTGGCAATCCTATAGACTATATCCTATAGACTCTAATCCTATAGAGTCTATCTCTTATTCTGTCCTGACAGTCCTCCAAGAAAAGCTCTCCTCTGCATGTTTGGAACTATAGAATAAAAGATTATTGTGCTTACTTCATAATCCAGTGGTTTCCAAACTATGATCTGCATTCTAACCTAGTGGGCCACTGTGAGCAGTGCTTGGCTGGTCTGCGGTGTGCAGCAGATCCTACAGCCTAGGAGAGTTCAATTAGGGACTTCATCCTCTGACCACAGCACAGCACCGCAGCCTCTTTCAAACTGGGTAACCCGTAGCACTTGGAATGCAGCAAAGCCCTATTTTAGACCTTGCACATGTATGAATGAGCTGCATGGGAAAAAAAAATTGGGACCTATTCTCATGAAAGATGTGGATAAGTGAGAGAAATTAAAGTCACCCGGATGACTGGAACACCTAGAGATTTGTAATATTGGGAGGTTAGTTTTGAAATGTAATTTCCCTTTTTGTGCTTTGTTTATTAAAAACAATGAGAAAACCTCCTTCTTAAAGTCAGTTCTGTCATGTGGCATGCTGTAAGGCACTAACAGATATCATAGGCAGTTTTCTGTACTCAAAACCTAGCTTGCACTTTGTTTAAACAAATGTTTGGCTACATAGCAATTGATGGCTGTCATAGTAGCAGATTTGCCTTTTTTTAGGCTATTTTCAGCAGCTAGAGGAAAGCCAGTCATTTTTATAAGTGCATTTCACAGCTTGTTGCAGAGGCAGTGTGGAAACTTTGAACTAAAGTAGAACATCACTGACATTTACAACTTTTCTGCTTCTCAGCATCCCTATAGGGACACTCTCCTTCCGTCTACCTCTTTCTTCTTGTATTTGTTCTTTCATGCACCCTGGGTCTTGTCTTCCTCTTTTTCTTTTACTTCACTTTTGGTTTCTCTCTTTTGGTTTTCTTCCCACCTTATTTCCTGTCCTCTCATCTTTCCAGCTCCTATAAACTTGCTGCAGCTGTGAATGCGCCTTCTACTTCTCCTGGCTCCACAGGTCAGTCCTTTTCCTCCATTGTCTTTCTGCCTGGAGTGTGCTGAAAGCGGAAGGGCTTTGCTCTCTTCTCTGTCCTTTCCGGAGACCACTCTCTTGCTATCTGTTTCCTCAGGAAAACCCTTGTTCAGCTCCTTGTAGCTCTAAATTGAAACATACTCTTCTGACAGACTTCTTGGGGGGTAACTAATTTTCATATGTACACTCTCAGCACGTACAGTATGAGCTTTTGTGGAGATTTTTGGTTAAATATAGGTGCAAGTATGTTGCTGTTGCTTGGGTAACCTTGCGAAAGTATACAGCTAAGCAAACAAGTACACAAAAAGAGAGAGAGCTGGCAGGTAATACCCGCCATAGCAAAAATTGTAGCTTAGTGGTAAAAGTTTAGCAATGTTATAAGCAAATGTTGACGTGGGAAGTTTTCACCTTTGCCTTATTGGTTCTAGCAATTTCATCTGCAATATATGTTTGTCTAGTGGAAAGACAGAGAGACAAACTCTGCACATGTGTGTTTTATTACAAATAGCTTCTGCAACTTTGAACATGTGGCAGGGAATAGATGCTTCTTTTGTTATATCCCATGTAACTGAAGCACTTTTAGAAAATGTTTCTTTGTGAAGAAAACTTATTAAGCAAAAATCTCATTCTAAAATGTGTCTTTTGCCAGAAAGTTTGGCTCTGAGGTATATAACACTGTGTTGTCCGTACACTTTGCATTTTGTTACACAACACGATGGGTGCGACATGGTGTTTTTACTTTCTGCCTATGATTTGCCTGTGTTCTGCACATCTTTTCCATGGAGCTGTTGCTAGAAACTGGGGCTTTCTAAACCCAAAGAAATACAGAGTATTTTGTTGTCTAAATGAAATGTTGTAGCTTGACTTCCATTTTCCTATAACCAAAGGTCACTGTGACAGGAAAAATGAATGCTTTTAAAATGAATTCAAGTTTAGTTAAAAAAAGAAGTCTTGAGCTAGTGTTTGTCAGACCTGCCTGCATTAGACACTCCTTCTGATAGTGACATAAAACCACTGTTACAGTTGCCTCACTTTAAATTCCCAAGACATTATTTACTGCAATAGATCTCAGGGCAGAAATAAATCACTGATCCAAATGCTAATTTCATCTTCACTAAGTGTTTGCATGAGGCCAATTATGTCAGTGCTGTTCCGTAACTAGCAAAATCTGGGCTGCTCCCCTATCCAAACTCCCAACCTCTCCATGAGAAAAGCCCAATTTAATTGAGTTTTGTCTTCTGTGCTGAGCTTAATGCAAAAATCTATCTGCGATGCCGTGAATTGGGACAAATACTTTTAAAATCCCTACATGTCTGCTATATGTAGTGGAGGGGAAGAAGTCTGCTGGCTAGCAATGGGGGATGAATACGCCCTTGGTACAGTCCTCTCCTGACTTGGGTGATACTGGTGCCTTTGGAAGATGTGCCCCCATGATGGGGCTCGCAGCGAGCCAGGGCAAATGTTGTACATGTATATATGTAAATGCTGTACTGCCTGGTTACAATGCAGAAAAAACAGGCAGTGCTGACAAAGTCGCTTTATTCCCTGAGCTGCTTGCCCTCTTCCTAAGCACTGCTGTAAGGAGCTTGGCTTGCTGATGGCTCCTCACCCCTTGATGAGACGGCGTTCCTCATCCTGTGCCTGCACTGGGACATGCTGGGTGCCTTTTATTTGTTTTCTTTCCTGGTGATACTACCCCTCTTGGGGCAGGCGCTTTAGTGAGATGGATCGCACTCAGGTAACCGGCAGTTCAAGGAAGTCCTTCCCCGGGTTGTTTACACCAAGGCGTTTTAGAGCAGCCATTTAGCTTCCACCCAGTCCCACCCTCCTGACCAGCTGTAAGTGTAAAGGCCGCCAGCGGGCTCGCGGGTCGCTGATAAACTAAACCCCCATTTGGCAGGCAAGGAAGCCGGGATGATAAGGATGTTGATTTATGTTTTATCTGTCACTACATTTTCAGTAAAGCTGGGCAGCCAGCCTTAACGGAGAGAAGGCTGTTATCACCTCTCCTTAGCCCTTTAAGTGCAGCAGGCTCTTTGGTGTCTCTCACTGAACGCCGCTTCGTTAATTGCGGGGTAAACAGGACATACAGCACCAGCCCTCACTGCGTTTTGCTCAGGCAGCACTTAGCACAAAGCCAGCAGATTTGGGGAAGGGGTCCAGGTCCAGGGGGTGCACACATGAAAGAGTTTGTAGAAGTACTTGGCATTTCCTAGACTTGTTTCTATCATTTCAAATGTATTGCATACCTTGAAGCGAAGGTAATGGCTAGCTTAATTGGAGATAACTTCACCGAAGCGGCCGCAGTTACTGTTTATGTCAGCAGTGAATGTGCCCTTTAACGCAGTGCACCTCAGGTATGACTGCTTAACGAAGGAAAAACCTGACAACGTTCATTACTGGGGAAATAAATGTTGTGAATTATACGTATGATTATGTACCATTTTCCCCTCATTTTGGAGGTGAGCTTTATTTTTCTGAAAGCATTGTAAGATTTTACACATTATATATAATGGCAAACACATTTTTAGTTTTGAGAAGCAGCAAGAGCCTTTTGGGGCCAGTGGAAGCACCCACAGAGAAGAGGGTGGAAGGAGCTGGGAGAGAAATGTGAGCATTGAAATACTTACATATTCCAGCAAAACCAGAACATGGAAAATCTGAAAAAAAAAAAAACCCTAAGCAATTCTTGTTACATCCTTTGTAAAATGTTAAAAATACAGCTTTTGCTTTTCCCTCATCCCTGACTGATTTCTTTTCCTTTATTTCTCTTTCTCTCCCTCTCCCCAAATATTTCATCTTACCTTTCAAGCCCGTCATTATATTTCTTTCTAAACAAAACTAGAAAGAGAAAAAGAAGCTAGTTCCTGCTTGAGGTCAGTGGGAACTTTGCCATTGACTTTAAAAAGGTCCAGAAGAGGGTCCAAGATTGCATTTTATAGCTTCCTTTATTTATTTTAGATTTTATTTTGAGCAATGTATCTTTTGTATGACTGCATTATTTCCACAGTGAACACCATAATAATGGCCTAATATACATTATTATATGCATACATACTGAAGAGAGCATTGTTGATAGTTATACTCTTTTAAAAAATAGTAAAAGACAGTTATAAAAGTATAGCACAAGGATCCGTGTGTGGTGCAGGTCCAATATAGTAATAGTGGTCTCTGTAAGTGTCTACTTGGTGTTACTCCATACCAGTTTTCAAGTACGAACAAGAATAATGTTAATTTTTGAGAAACAGGTGATTAAAAGTAAAAACCCAGGCTGCAGTTTCTTCAATATTGTTAATAATGCCTACAGCAAATCTATTCTTCCTGACAAGAAATGGGGGTATGACTAACAATTCTACAAATTAGAATATGATAGGAACTGTACAAAGATGTTTGAGTTTAATATCATTATGCTAGTAGGCCAAGGATAACAATACAAAGTTTGGCAGAAATTTGGCTGATATCCAGGGATATCAGCTGTGGAGTGTGCTGGCCATTTATTATACATGATTTAGAAGCATAAATGATGGTAGGAACTATTTCTGCTTCTCGTTGATGACAGTTATGAATCTTGGGTTCTACTCAAAACTGTGTCCAAGGAATCCCCAAAGAGCCATCTCATGGATAGGGACAATTTATCACAATTACAAGTACAGAGTATTACAAACATGAGTAGAATAACCAAAAGTGCAAATAAATGAAGGAGATGTAGGTGGTTTTGCTGCAGCCATGAATCAGAGTCACCAGCCTCTCTCTGTCTTGTCAAAAACTAAGGCAGACCCCAGTCAGATAAAAGCTTCAGCTCACAAAGATCTGACAAGTGGGAAGGATCAATGGCATATTTTTCTCTCACAGTCCCACCAAGGGATACTCTGGATCAGCTGTACTCAGGACACATTGGTCTGAGAGAGCAACACCTCTACTTTCACCCCAGCCAAAACAACCATCTATTTGCAGATGTGTTGCAGGAACAAGACAAAGTCACTGTTGTGCCATTTCCCTTCAGCTAGCTGAAGTTAAAAATCAATTTTCCCTTCAGTTTATATGGGTACACTACTTTTAGGGCAGCTTTGCTACTGCTGGGTTTGTGTTCCACAGTGAATTACAGCAGCTGCCTGAAGAACATATAACCCATTTACTTCTGGTTGTCACGGAAAGAAATCTGCTGATAGGCAAAACAGAAACATTTATGGAAACCCATTGGTGACTATAGGCCGCAGAGCCTGGGGCTTAGAGCAGCTGTAGTCCTTCCCTTTGAACAGTGGCACACAGGTGCTGTCTTGCACCCAAGGTGAATACCAACATGTCACAACATATGCACTGGCGTTGGTGACACTGCTCACATCCCAATATGTTTCTGAGTATGAAAACAAATTGTAGTCATTAGTTACCACAAAAAATATACTGTTGGCAAAGAAACGTCACTCTAGCAACCTCAAGGGAAGGAACAACTGCTTGCTGGGAAAGTAGCCTTGGCTGCAGCATTACAGCCTAGTACATTTGTTAAACTGGAGCTGAGTAAGAAAATTTATTAATATAATCTGGTTTTTAATTGATAAATTTCCTACAAGCCATCATGGCTGCTCTCCTGCGTATTTGTTTTCCCAGGTATTTGCTAATAGCTTTCTGCAGACATTTCTTTGGTGTTCATATCTAAATTTGCCTAAATGCAGTTTTCTAGTATTTTTATTACTTATCTGTGGTGGAATAAATGCATCTTTTAGAATTTGAATTTTATAATGAATATATAGTCTGTAAATGACATATGTTCCTGCACAGACTTAAGTTTCTGTTTTTCCAAACTTTCCTACCAGTAAACTGAATATTCATGGAAAATGGATTGAGAAAGGGTGTCAATAGCATAGAAATAAATCCAGTGTTTTATTCAAGTGATTATCCAGGAACATTTTTGGGACATTTTCCCAATTTCTATTAAAAATTTTAAAAAAGAAAGAAATAAATCCTCCCATTCCTTTATGAGTCAAGCCATTTTTAAAGTTGCTGTATTCCATTACACAGTCTCATGCCCACTTCTTTGCCCAAACGCAGTTTGCTACTGGATCCAGAACAGCCGCCTTGCCCCAGACCAGCTGCTGGTGCTCTGTATTTGTGGCTTCCTCTTGCTCTCTGATACCCCATAAAACTGTTTATATTCACTGTTAAAGTATTTTTACTTTGTTTGCTTAGTGACCATGCACTACAAATATTCTCTGTGCCACTAACAATCATGAAATGAAAATGTTTACAAAACTTTATTTAGTGCCAGTACCTAATAAGTTATAGAAATGTTCTGAAGTGAATGTGCATATGCGTGTGTGCTTGCGTATGAATAAGGTATTTGCCTAATATTTCTGTGCAGCAGAATGGTGGTGATGTACTTTTACTAGGAGTACTCTGAGATTGCATGCATTTAGTGCCTGCTGCCTGGTTTTATAACTCTTTGAAGCTTATTTATGGCCTGTGGAAGAACTGACATGTGAACTAGGCTAACTATTTTTGAAGCTTTTTTTGGAGTCTTGGCCATATCTATTCAAGATCACATGTTTATGCTGCATCAAAGTGAAGCTGTTGTTTCTCCTACCTCAGATCAGGTGTTTGAGCTCATTTGTCCTGCACTGCTTTAATGCTACCAATCATAAACAGTTTACACATTTTTCCCTGCATTGTTGAAACCTCACATGTGTTCTGAAAAGGAATTGGCCCACAGCTTTTATTACGGTAATACATTTGAAAACATTTGCTTCAATATTTGGAGGGTGAATATTTACCTTTAAAGCGACTCTGCTCCATAAGAGGGAAATCTACAACACATTTTAGCTCATTGAGTAGACTTGTCTGCTGTTCTGCTTGCAGCTGACTGTTCTTTCTCAGATGATACAGGATGGCTGAGCAACACTTGCTAGCTTTGCTACTTTCATTTGGTATCTCATACACAGTATGTATTTTCAGTGCCAAATCCTCTTTATCTCGCTCACAAAAATAGGCTGTGATGTGTTGCCAGTGGGAGCAACATCCAAAGCGGTGAACTCTTGGAAAGGAAAGCTTTGCTTCTGCACAAAAAGTATTCAGATCCAGCAGCAGCAGTATTTGCTCTATTGTTCATCTGCTTTTGAGGCAGAGTGGGATTTAGGTCGGAAGAACCACTGTACCCTGTCTCTCTAAACTTCAGGGACTGAGAAGCTGATATTTTACCTATTTTGGTTATTTTTCCAGCATCTAGTTTGGCTTAGAATATTTATTCCTTCTTTTGAAACTCATGGCTACTGTCAACACAGTAGCTGGACTTCTTTTCTGTCTAGATCTTTTTCACACAGTTTGCGTATGTGACAGAAATTCTTTTGGTTTGTGCTTTTTATTCACGTATAAGTGAAGAACAATAAATTTATGGATCCTTTATTTTCATACTTGCTGATAATCTTGTAAATTAAATAAATTAGGATTTTTTGTATTATTATGAATAATTTTTGTCTATTAATTTATTTACCATTGCTAACCAAATACATAACTTGGATTTCTTCAGTTGAATTTAGCTATCAGTTTCTTTTCCTGCTCTCATCAAGTGCAGGAACCAATACTACAAGGAGACAGACTAGGAAACTTTTATTTCACAAACGCACCTCTGTTGTCTCCTGTGTTACAAGAGCCTCACACTCCAAAAATTAGAGCCCTTCACCTTGCACAACAACTAGCTGACAGTCCACAGGGAGGCCAAAGAAGGTGTGTGCCAGCACTGACAGATCTGCCAGTGGCACTGCCAGATGTTCCTCTCTCCTAACTGGATCTCGAAACACAGAGCTTAACAAACTGTCTGGACTGACACACAGCTCTGGGCTAAAAATGTCTATAACAGGCAGGTGCATGATAGCTTTATTTTGTCTGGGATCTCAGTAGCAGAACTGTCCTGAAAATTGAGACATTTGTGACATGGAGACATTCGAGGCTTCTGAAAAAAATCTTTCAAAATGCCCATGAAAATGTTCTCTACATCACTTTGTCTGGCCATAAATACCTTCAGTTTTAAAAAAGACATGATTTTGGTATCTCTTGGCAGTGGAGAGTTGTTTGTTTTTCTTCTTTGGAGCATTAAAGACATTTTGTCTGCTCCTGTTCCTTATTTTACGGTGCACAGATAGATAATGTGTGATACTTCTACCTGGTATTCTTCAACAACATTCATGTTGTTGTGAACAGGTACCTCTCTAATTCAATTAAGACACCATAGATTAGCTTCTGTACACTGAGCAGCAGCGTTTGTATTTCTTTGAGTTTCTCACTGTCTCTGGGAAAATAGCCAGAGCTGCTTCATGCACCCTGAATTCAGAGGGGCCTCTGCTTGTCCAAACCAGTTGAGAATATCTGATACTATAAAATGTGTGGAGGAGATGGTTTTATCTCTTAAGCTTCCCCATCCATAGTTTCAGGAATAACTAACTTTTCCTTTAATTCTGTAGGCTGCATATGGTTTAGATTAGTTTCATTTGTGTTTTTGGAGGTTTTATGAGTTTTTTAAATAATTTTCCTGTTTTCTGAGTAAATTATATGAAACATCTGCCCTAAATTTAATCTATCAAGCTCATAAAGGGAAAAGGCAGACGTTTTATGAGTGATATTATAAAATTTAGATAATTATCTTGTTTGTTTTAGCAGTTTCTATTTTGGTCTCTGTACAGTATTCTTCCATTAAAAAACAATTTTTATATGGTGCACTGGTTGAGAGGAGCAACCAGTGATCACATAAAACATATATCAAATAATTTTCATGTTAATCAGTAATACTGTATGCATTTTTAACTGATTTATATTCACTGTATGAGCATTAACCTAATTTCAAGTCTGTTATATGCTTCTCAGATTAAAAAGGAAACAAAAGCTTCTGCATAGGCAGCATATAATTCCACTAACCTTCATTAGGAATGCTACTTATGCAAGTGCAAGTAGGATATATAAAAGTACTCCTAGAGCAATAAATATAAGGCATATTCATGGTAGTCTTTTCCACTGTCATCTACATCAGTGTATTGAAGTTCTGCCATTCTTGAAGTTCTGCCATCCTTTATTTACTGCATGTACAAATCTTTTTAACGGATGGTGGAAAAATGTTCTGGGGAGACACAACCAAGTGCACGCCTGTTCTTATGTTCTTTACTAGACATTTGCCACTGTCTCCTGTCAAAGACAGTATCCTGTGCTAGTTTAAACCTGTGGTATGCCCTGATGTGGTTATCCTTGCTCAGTATGTGTTTTTTCATTCCCTATTTTTTTAAATTTTTTATATTTTTTGTTTTCAAAAGCAGCTCCTTCCATTGATTTTGCAGGATAGAACCAAGTATTTGAGCTAACATTCAAAACTGATGACAAACGTATTTTATTTAGAAGATAGTGATGTGCTTGATTGTTTAGCTTCAAACAAAATGCCACTTGGGTTCTGCTGCTTGTAGGCATCTGTGAGAATACTCACCAAACAAGCTTTATTAGAGTTGTAAGTGATCTTCCTTCTCTTAGAGCCGGACCACAACCATTCAAAGCCCATATGGATTCGCAATGATGTTTTGAGTGTCTTGGTCAGACCCCAACTATTCTGAGTAGTTTTTGGATGATACTTGCTCCAGACCTACTTACACCTTCTTTAAACTCTTCTAGGTGACACATCAATTTCTATCTCTCTGCTAGTTCACATATTTTTTCCTGATTTCCACAAGACTTTCCTCAACCAGTGCATGCTGAGCTTGCATCCTGGGATTTTGCACTGATCAGGAGGTCCAACATGTATCTAGTTAAAGTAGCTTCTGTACTAGATTAAGGGGAAAGACCAGTCATTTGTGGCTTTAAAATTTTTCACATGGTCTGTAATAAACCAGCAAAAATATGAATGAAAACAAATGCCCAGAAGAAATACAGCATTTTTTTTTTCAGCAATGTAAAGTCAGTGCATATTTCTGTGGGCTTTTTATGTTGCAGAAGAACTAAGAGAGGAAAGCAAGAGCAGCATGCATGTTATTTTTCAGTGCAGAGGGGCTGCATTCTTTTTTTTTCCCCTTTTCCAGTATATATCAATGGATAGAGAATTCATTCATTCGGAACTGGCTAAGTGGTGCCAGAAGGCAACAGAAAATAATAGCAGTGCTAAAGGCTTAACTGTATGAATGATGTGCAGTTTGTGTCCAGAATCTTTTAATTACGGTTAGTTGGAACTTCAGGGTTTAAAAGACAGATTTTTTTATTTTTTTGTGAATCCAAAGACTATGCCAACACAGCTCCAGGGTCATGAACTAGTTAACATTCCGCTAATTCTCCCTTATGGGTAGACTATGCATATGTAGTTCTTGTTCTCGTACTAGTAGTTAGGAATAACTGAGTCATTCTCGGCAAATATGTGAATAGTTCTTCCTTTCTGTTTGAGGATTCTTGATTTCCACACATTCATGCACTATACAATTTTGTTAAAATACTTCTTCACAATTTTCTGACCACTCAGTGCTTTAAATTCAGGATTTTGTTAGCTTCTCTGTGTTATCTTTGTCATTATTCCTGCTCCCCCGTTGGATAAACACAATAGTTTTTTAACCACTTCCTAATCAGCAAGTTTAAATGAATGAAGCACCACCAACCAGAGATGTCTGTGACCCCATCTGGATTTCAGGCTCTCCCTACAAACCACTACCACAGTTTTATGATGGATTTAAATCCCACGAGCATATACAGTCAGTGAGAGGCACTCTCGCTCTGCCTGCTTCTCTGGTGACTCCCATTTGCAGTCCTGGAACCCATGCCTTGTCTGGTGGCACAAGCACTCACAAAGCCATGCCATCCTGTGACAGCTTGTCCTGCAGCCATAGCCATTACATGCTCTGTGGAGGCCTGAGGAGGAGCAGCCAGAGAGCGGCGTGGTAATTTTACTATACAACAGCAGTGGCAGCCCCTTATCTTAAGCTGATCATGAGACTGAGGGCTGAGTAACAGTAATAAGAAAATGTAGCTGCCTGCCTCAGGATGTGGCTACTTACAATTTTTCTCCATTATAGTAATTTCTGATATCTGACTTCACTATTTATCTTCTCCAGGTACAGGTCAATGAACAGTCATTTAGATTTTGATTTTAAGCAAAGTTGAACTGCCATGTTGCCACTACCTACTTCCAAGCAACGTCAGAGTCTGTGAGAAATCAGTAGTCTTTCCAGTACTTGAACACTGAATAAGTCACACTTGCCTGTAATCCCATGATGGGAGTAAGAGCACTAACTACACACCTGAGAAATCTCTTCTTGAAAGGAAAAGTAATTTTTACCATAGAAGCCAGGGAAGTAAAGGGAGTTTAAATGCTGGGAGATGCTGGGGGTTCTGTTTTATTGCAGTGTGAGTGGAGCCAGAGGGCAAATGCTTCCCTTTCCCTCCTGCTCAGCCTTGTTATTCTGCCCTCTGTATATCCCACCAGCCCACTGATGTCCTGAGCATGAAAGGGAAAACACACACTTTTGGGCCTCTGCAGGAGTGCTGATTTAGTTTTCCTATTCTCCTGTATGTGTAAATCTGGTATAAGCCCAATCAGAGTGCAAAATTAAAATATTTTCTCCTTTATATATTTTCCTTAATACAATTTCTTGAGGATTTGAAATGCCAGAAGGGATTGCCAAGCTTTCATCTGGTTAGCTTACACGCTGATTGATGAGTTTGATAATATGTGTAGTTAAATGATATTTACGCTGCTTATCCAGGTAGGTATATTAAAAGAATGTTGAGAAAATAGTAGACGTGCTAAAATCCTATGGTAACAGCTCATACATTAGTGGTGTTTCATTGTGAACAAAGTCATTTTTCAGCCAAGTAATAAAGTAGCCTAAAAACAAGTGTGGCACTGTTTGCTCCAAATGAGACTGTTGCCATGTGACCACCATTCATCTGACATCATTACTGACATAGCTTTCGTTAGTATGATATCTGATTAAGGCTCCCAGCCGTGGTGGAGCCAGACTAAGTAGTCTGAGTGAGGTGGCTGAGGAAAGTTAATGTGTCAATGTTACTATTGGGTGAGAGGGTCTGCTCAAAGTTTCCTTTGGAGAACAGGATAGAAATGGTTGATGATCTTTCTAATGGGAATCTTCTGAAAATATTTGAAGATCTGGTAGTAATTAAAGATGTGCTGAACTCCAATGAGAGATGTAATCAGTTCAGCAAAACATAAAGATACCACTTCTGCATGAGGAAAGGTGAATATGGCTAAGAAAAAACGAAAAAAGAAAAAACAAAATACAAGAGCAAAAAAAATGCAATTAATCATGTATTTGCAGAAACCGACTAATTAAATCTATGTGTTGCATGCGAATAAATGCCTGGCTTGTGTATGTGAATAAAAATCAGCTTTGTTTAGGTCTAAATTTCTATTTTCTAAAAAAATTTATAAGGCTTGATGAATTCTGCTACCTTAGGAACAAATAATTTTCAACAGGTACTGTAAGATACACTTGCAGTGTCCATCTGAGATGGGATAAGCTCCACTATTTCTGCTTCAGCTTTTAAAATACCGAATGATTACTACTGTATCTAGTAATTTAGAAAACATGCTGATTAGCCTGCTAAAGAAAAAAAAAAACCAACCCAAAACCAAACCCAAAAATCAAAACCCAAACATAATTTACTTTATCGTTACACAGTGGGATGATGAAACAATATCTTTTGACAATTAAATTTCTAAAGTCTGATATTAACCTGTGCTCCAATTTTGCTTTTGGACAAGGGACTTCTGCTATTGTTCACTTTTTAATTTTTAAACAAGAATATGGTTATTTTCCTTGCACAGATATCAGAAGCATAAACCCCAGTAACTTCCAGTGGGAAGTGTGAATCTCAGTGCCTAGATCCCCTTGGAAAAAAGGATTTGGGTAATTTAAAATATGATTTTCACTGTCAAAGAGAGGAGTTAATGATTTGGCATGGGAAAGATGTAACACACATGAATGAATAGGTTACATGTAGTTTTAATAACAAATTTAGGTCAAGGAAATCTTTAATTCTAATGCTAAATGATGGCCTGACCCATAGTGTCTGAGCACTGACTTTGTCTAGATGATCGGAACTCAGCAGTTCAGAATGTGTACTGAATTTGCATGGCACTTTTTTTTAAAAACACAGCTGGTGCCACCATCAAGTGATACAAGCCATTACAAATCCAGAAAGGGAAAATCCCAAAGCATATGGCTTCAAGGAAAATTGTTCAGATAAGACCTTTTTTTTCTTGTACAAATATACTCGAAGAAGAATAGAGCACATTTCAAAGAAATACTATAATATTCATGGTATGGATTACTCACCCAAATTCAAAATGTTTAATGGCCTAAATTCTGTATAATTTGGCCTGTGGCCAGCCAATGGGAAATACTAAAGTTTTATGTGAAATTAACTTGGTGCAGTTTGGACATTACTCCTCTAATAGAACCAGTGAAATGAATGGATAGACTTAAACATTGAGCTGCAGTTTATTTTTGCAAGAAAATAAAGTCTATCCTATCTTCATATACCTTGTAAAAATTTAATAAAAGATATTTGTTTCAGCTCAAAGGAATAGTGGTAAAATCTTTGAAACTTTTAGAAAATTAATATTAATCTACTATAACATTTTAAATGACTGTTCATATACAATTAATCTTCTTTACCTTTAATTAGAAAAGCTTGTAAAGTGATAGATTCATTTGACGCTAGACTCAGCAACACATTGCTTAGATGAAATCACACTTAAGAGTCCTGTGGACTGGACCCAAGTAGCTTAGCTGATAAAGCACTAGTTTGTCATCTACAAGACAACAGTTCAAGACTTCTCTGATTTCTTAAGTCAAATTAATTTAGTTATGTCAGCTATGCTGCCATAAGATGATAATCCAAGCTGCATGGATGCCAGACATACTTTTACCTTCTTTGGCTAGATTGAAGCTGTGTCAGAAACACTGAGGGTAGCTAGAATTCATTTCAGGTGTGAAGAAGAAAATGGAGCTTTCAAACCACATGAATTACAAAATAAGTGTTAATATGTATTGGCTCCCCTGTTTCAACTGCTCTAGGATTTTTTTCCTGTAAGACCTGCTAAGTCCCAGAGTGAAACACTTCAAGCCCACTTGAACTCCGGTTGGATTTAAGACTTATCTAATTAAGTTTACTTAAAACACCAACAACCAAACACCACCCCCCTGCCCCCCCAACCTGCCTTCTCTATGCAGAAGTCTAGCATGCTTTATTATCGTGACTCAGCAGAGGAACTGGTCACTTTGAGTGTTTCTAGGATCAGCCAGCATCTTGCAAACCATTCCTCTGAAGACACACAGTCTCCACTGCAAAGCTATCTCTCCTAGGGTGCCTATTTCCTTTATGAATTTCCACTCTGACAGTAAATCTTTTCAGGAGAGATACGAGGATAACAGAGCCTAAATGCTTACAGAGAAAACACAAACATTCTTGTGCAAAAGTGACTCACTCAGTGAGAGATAAAGGGGCTGGAATTTTCCTAAGGAAATGTCTTATTCACTTATATTTTCTGTCTGTATCTCTGTCAGAAAAAGCTGCTGTTCTCTCTCCTTTCTCAAAAACTTCCATCCCAGTCAAAATACTACAGATGGAGAAAGGTCTCAGAAACGTAAAATACCTCCTGGTTTTGTCAAAGTATGTGCCTGGAGAGGGAAACAAAATCTCTTATCAGTCCCACTGATAAAAATGACTTTCAGCATGAGCCATCGGTATATCCACTTATGAAAGAATTATCATAAAGACTCAAACTACAACATGTGTACTCATTGTACTGCTAGCATTGTGCACAGATTGCCATCCTGAAGTAAGCATGCTGTATAGTAAGTGTGTCTAGGAGAGAATATTGACAGAAACCAGCATGAAAAGAGAATGAAATAATCCTGATTCTGGAATCAACTGCCCAAATTTATGTAGCATTGCACATAGGTCTGGAAACACTGGTACCATTCAGTAATATTAAACCTGGAAATAATGAAGCTAAAATAACATCTCTCCCTATTTTAATGCTAAGGGAAGATATTTAAACCTGTTACATAAGTTTAAGATATCAGGGGCTGAAAGAGAGGTGCAAATAAAACTTTAGAAGTAGTGTTGACTGTAGGAATTCTATCAATTTAGTCTACTTCAAGCATGGCAACTGATAGCTCAGCTTGAAAGGTAACTGATTTGGAAATGTGCCATGGTCATGTCATTTCCAAGAGACCTTGATCACTGTGGAGGCATGTGATTAAAATTCTTATTCACTATTAAAAAATGTGCTTAATTAGTCTTCTCATGCAACCTCTACGTTGATATCTTAATTACAGGATTTACTTGGCTGGTAGCATCTCTTCAGTTTTTGCAATAGTCTCAGTAATTATCAAATTTCTCAGGAATTATTGTCCACAATCCATCAGAGCTTGTAAAACTTTTACGTTTATCATAGAGCAAATAATCTGGTAAGCAGCCAAGCCTTCATTTTCCATCAAAGAATACTAAAAAGGATCTAATTCCTGGAATCTGATGCAAATGTGTTTTCCATGAACTGTTCTGTATCCATGCACAGTTCAGAAGACTGCATCAGAGAAGTTATTTAATGATTAAAATATTGTCGTTTCTCCCCCTCCCTCCACTATAATTCCATATATCAAGTTTTCCAAGACTCATATGCTCTTTTTAATGATTTGAAATACTTTCCTAACGATTAAATTCTGCTTAGCTGCAATAGGCTCTTCTAGACCATTTAGAAGCCAATATAATGTATGCAACTGATGGTAGGCTATAAACATTCATTTTAGGCCACTAAAAACAGTGGTTGGAAAAGTGAGTTGTCCGTACCAGCTTTATTTAACAGCTTGTATGATAATCATTCCTAAAATTATATTATGACTCAGTAAAGCCATTTGGCAGTGCAGTAGTGCTGTCCAGCTGTCCGTGCTGTCCAGCTACTTGAACTTGCAATGTCTAAATTATTCAGTTGCATTTCTGCAGTACTTCTGAGTCATGTAGAGCAATTTTTGCCTTGAACTTCTGTAGGCTGCTTCACTTTTAGAAGGCACTTCTTGAAGATTTGAGAAGTGAAAATCAGTTACTCTATAAAATGTGAAAGTTGTACTTTCATGTTAGTAGTGATTTCTGTTTCCTGTGTTTTTTCAGGGTTCAATAACTTCCAGCTTCAAAATATGGGTGATTTTTTTTTTGTGTGCAGCAGGAGGCTACTGTCTGGCACTTTACCTCTCACAAGTTTCAGGAGATAACAGGAGATACACATGTAGGGAATAGGATAAAGACCAGCTTGGCCAAAACCAAGTAATGCTGTGGACAAGGTGCCATCCTCAGTGCAACTTCTAGGGTGAGGCAGTCAGTCAGACTCACTTTCTCAATGACAACTGAGACAATTTTCCCAATGAGCAATTGTTTATTAACATGTGAAGTTATCAGCTATGCTTCATGTGGAAAGTGGTATATGCTGCTGTCCCAGGCAGTATCTTTAAGTGCTTTATGGTAGCTTGGCTACAGTAGGTACTGAGAAGTTGGGCAGTGCTGCAAAATTAGACATCTACACTGCAAACACAGGCTGGCAGAGGTACTATCTTTCTAAGTTGTCATCCCACAGCTGCTGACAAGAAACACTAATTTGTATGTTGTGAGGAAGTTTCTTTTCTACTCATCCACCACCTTATTTAATAAGTTGAATTATTTAATATAAAATCACCTTATTAACTGTGTAGTTTTCAATTGTTCTAAGTGTTGTGAAGAAGAGACTTATGACATAGAGGAGAAGGAGATCTCAGCATGGAGATTGTTGAGCTGTGCATCACCTTCCATTACTCCCAAACCAGTTTGTATCCTGTATATATTCGTTCCTGCACAGATTAGGAGAACCCTTGCAGATTTCAACAAACATGGATGATACAAGAATTGCATGTTAATTCTATAGCCTGAGCAACCAAACTTGCTCAGGCTCCTAGCCACTGTTCAGAGTTCACATCTCTATGCATACTGTGTCACCTTCACCAACTCTTTCTTTCAGTAATTCTTTCATATATGCCAAGCATCCTGTAGATCAATGGCACCCTGATTTCCACCATTGGCAGGAGTAAGGCATTCTGTCATTTAGGTGTCTCTCTTTTTCCTGCATAGCCCTCTTGCTAGTTATTCTGATGTCTTGACTCTGGATCCCTGTTTTTAAACTTGTAAGATTGTTCCTGTTTTTCATTAAGTTTTCCTGCTCTGTTTTCTGGGTTCTTGTCTTTTGCTCACGTTTCCAAGTTCACTTTTTCATTACTTCCTCTTCACCTCACATCTGCCGTTGCTCTGGTGCCTGCTGTTTCTGTCTTCCTGCATTGGAGTTTTTGCTTCTTTCCACAGGCAGCTCTGGAAAGGTCTTTTTTTTTTTCTTAAGTAGACTCTCAGCCACTATCTGCTCATACATAAGATTAATTTGCTGCATTTGAGGTATGCAGACAGTAGAAGGGAGCAGTGATAGAATTAAACACTGGAGAGCCCAACTGTTCCCTAAGCAAGCTTTTTCTTGTGTTTTAAATTGCATGAAAATCAAAGCATTTGTGTCTATGTCCTGGAACATTTTGACACTTATCAGCTGAAGCACTCCCAGGTTGTCATCCTATAGAAAGAGCGACTGGGCCCGGTGCTGGGTTTTGTTTTGCCATGCCATTCAGAAGCTAATACCATGATATAAAGGGAGGGAAAAAAAGATTTAAAGTGCTGTGGAAGTTTTGTGGAAGTTTTAGGAAAGTTGTACAGTTCTCTTATATAACCATTTTATTTCCATACTTGTATTGAGTAGCATTCAAGTCCATATTTTCTCAAACTCCAAACCAGAATGGTTCATAGTCACGATATTTCAAAGTTCTTTCTTTGTTTAAATTCAGTACTTTGTACCTCCAAAGGAAAGAACCATACATATTAACCTGGACTTGGTTTTTTTGCAATATTACTGCTGTAGGTTTTTGGAACATCTTGGGATGGTGGTGTATTTTTACTATATTTCTGAGAACACCATGAATAAAGAGCTCTGAACAGGTAATCTCATCCTCTACTTCATTATGCTAATATGTAAATGCAACTGACACCTTGAATCTCAAAGAAAGATGGAGTAGATCTGGAAAATATTCAGAGAGGGGGGACAGGACTAACTCAAAGCAAGGTAAGACTTTCTTAGAAAGAGAAAAGCATTCTAGGAAAGGAGCAGAATGGGGGAAGCAGAACATGAAAGCGGCCAATAAAATTGTGACTAGCATAGAGAAGTTAGACATTGTTTCTATTTCTCTGAATATTGGAATTAAGGATCATCAAAGCAAATAGAAAGGGGTTCTTTGTGCAGTTGGGTAGTTCAGCTGTGAAACTCCTTGCCAAAGGATGTGACATATGCTAAAAAAAAACCTCCCATGGTTTGTGGAAAAGTTTGACATGTTCATGAAAGAACAAATTATTTGGTGTGTCTATACATACAGAAATGACTTCTGGTTCAGGAAATTCCTTAGCTAAAAAATAAGCAGATTCTGAAGCTATCTTAATTTTCATAAGCTTTTTTAGGTGTGCCACTTTTGGAGACCACATACCATCCTGCATGGACTGTAAGTAGTGTACTCAGTACTATTTTCTTGTACTTCATCACTTTACAGAGTTGAGAGTTGACAGGTGACTTTCGGTTGTTCTAACAACCAAATATCTAATCACCCATTTTAAAAAATATACTGTATTGCAAATATTGTAATGTGGAGTCTGAAGGCAAGAAAAAAAGGGGAACAAGAATGTTACGGTTTGTATGGATTTATTATTATGGATAAATTGATACCTCAAAAGACTTGATTCCTGCTGACTGTCTTTTCTTGGCTATCACATTTTAACAGCTTGGTTGAAATTATGTATGTTATAGGCTCCCTTGAATGACAGATATATAACATCCTTTGTCAAACTCATAGATTTGAGAACTTTTTGCATAGAGGCAAAAATGTGATCATGTCTCATACGCAGAATGCTGATTGTGAGTAAAAGCCCAAGTTGAGAAATCTACAAATACAGCTGCTGGGAGGGTATTTCCTGTTCTAGTTCTCAAGGCAGATTTGGCAAGACTCATTAGTAGGAGTCTGGTAAGGAAAATAGGCTTTTCCTGCAGGCTTTTATTCTCTGTAAGCTCTTGAAGAACTTGATCACTCAGAAAAATTTGCCCTAGAACTTAGTGTGTATTTACTATCTATTTTTTTTCTCTGTTCAATTTTGCTTTAATGAGTACTGTTAGATAATGTGAAGTCTAGTAGCAATGTTGGATTTATTTTGAAGCAAGTCTGATTTTCATTTTGATCTTTTACATTTTGCCTGCTCTTGGCTTTATAGCATACAGCTAAAATCTATTTTCTGCATGCTCTTTCTTGACAGTTTTGATTAACATACAGAGAAAATTCAGAAGAAAGCTACTGCAAAAATAGAAGAAACAGAACATAATACAAAAAGGTATACTGGGATCCAGGGAGATGCCTTTACTGACAAACTTACTACATATATAGATAATAAAAAAAAATTGTACTTATTTTTCCTCTACTAAAATATCTGTATGTATAAGCTTTTAATCAATTAGCTTATTCTTCTTAGTTTAGTTTTTAACAGCAAGCTAACATAGAACTGAAAATCAGAGGAGTTCAAGAGCTGTAGAAATAAGAATTAGCAGCTCTATTTCTTTAATTCTTTTCCTTACCCCTGGGAAAAAAAAAGAAAAAGAAAAAAGAAAAGCTAAATATGTCCTTTCCTCTCTTGTAGCCTATTTTGAATTTGTGCCAAGGTGGGTATGGAAGTTGAGTGCCAGCTCAGACTGTAGACCCCATTACTAATCTGCCATGTGTTACTTGGCACAGGCCTGAGCTAGGTCTGTGTGTAGATTAGGAAAGTGAAGCTGGCAGAAATTTAGGTTAAGAGATGGCAAAAAGCGTGTGTAATTGTCTCCAGTGCTCACGATTAATTGTCAGAACAACACTGAGGAGAAAGTTGCAATGACAAGGGCAAGCAGGCCCTCACAGGCTGAACAAAGTCTCAAAATGTCTGTAAGTTTTGGGAGGTGAAGGTCATAGGAGCAATATTGGGCTACTCCAAGTCTATGTCATAAACTGTCCATAAAGAGCTCTTGTGCGAAGCAAGCCTTATGTTTTCTCTGCCTATGTTTGTTTTTCACCAGCACTCCATCAATTCACAGTGCAGGGTTAATAAAAGTCCACACAAGTCTCAAGGTGTTTCCTTTAAACTCCTTTGGAGGTTGTGTAGACGGACAATAATACGCAGCTGACTAGATGCTCAGACCCCTAGTGGTCTGTGCTCTTTATTGCGGTACATTTTAACCTATATTGCATGCGGCTGGCATGATTAAACTATAGAGCTGAGGTTTTTAACAAAGTTTATCTGAACAAAAATTTTGCGTGCAACATAAATCCCAGGAATCTGTCACAAGAGGAAGACCTGAATCATCTTGGCCACACTGCCAGCATATCTAATCCATTTTATCACTGCTCGACAAAGACTAACTCCCAAGTCTGGTTAAAGAGAAGATGAAGCTCTTCTGTCTGATCTTCCTGGCCCTCGATTAATTTTTATTCAGCTTTTTAAAAGGATATCTATGACCTTTACTCTCATTTTGTCTTCTTAAACATCTTCTGGATGTCTTCAGATTCCATGACATCTTGTAACATCGCGTTTGGATTGAAAATTCATATTATTAACAAGGTTGAAAGAAGCAAAGACTAATACCTTGGAATCACAGCAGCAATTCATCAACTTTAATTGCCATCAGGTCTACTTAAAAGATAACTGATTTACCTACACTGCATTACACAGTAAAACATTATTATATGGAAAATACCAGAAAGAGACAATTATTTTAGCAGGTGCACATTGATTTGTGGTTGAGCTAATTTCTAACCTAATGAGCTAAGTTCCCATGTTTTGTTTGGGCTTTTTTTATAGCATTCTGAAGAAAGATCAAGGTTTTCCATAGCTTTTATGTCATTACAAATGTGAAAATCCCAAGTAAAAGTAAAATCTAACAATTATAAAAAATATTCTTTTACAAGTCAGCTAGTTTTACCAATGATTTTTGTGACTGTCAGAAAATGTTGTACATAAACGACAAAAAGTCAGATTGATGCTCTTCAAATATGTTGGGTTTTTTTGAATTTCACTCCATTAAGATACATATAAAACAACTGAAAATTATTTGATCAGTTGTCTGCCAGCTGCACAGGGCTCTGTGACGTTTTATCTCCAATTCTAGTCATTTAAAAGGCCAACTGATTTTTTTTTTAGAGACAGCTAAAGCAGAGTGTCAGGAAGTAAGATAAAGAAAACTGTTTTATGTTTGAAAATATAGCCTTATCTAAAGTTCACTTTTCATTTGAAAATAAAAGCCAGCTCTGAAAAGAGCAAACAATATTTTATTATGTAGAGGAAGCAAATATAATTGATGCATTTTGGTGGGTTTTTTGGTAGAATATAAGTCTGGTTTGTACAATTATCAGTCTGTTACCTATCATAACAACTATGGTTGTGTATATATATATGTGTATATATATATATTTTTTTTTTTTCATGAATGGCCCTACCTTTGTGGCAAAATGTAATTAATGAAAGAAAACTAGACCTAAAGTTCTAGGATAAGCTTTGCTATAAACAAGCCATTTCATCACTGGATTGAGAAATTATCCTGGTGAAAAAGAAGTTTTAATAAATCAGTACTAATAAGATCATGACTAAGAATATTGTCTAGACCTCTTTATGAATAAGGGTATCCATTTCTCAGAATTGATGATAATACATTTATTCTACAAGAAAGTATAACCCTTTTTTAGTCTTCTCAACACCACTATTAGACCCTGACCTTAAAAAATTGACAGTATGCCACCAACCTAAGCATTACCATTCAGTACTGATGCTTCTGGGAAACACAGGAAAAAAAATGAGGTAACATTAAGACCATGTGTAGTGAAATATCTGAATCATATGCAGGTTATTGAATGTGCTCCCAAACCTCACATCCTGATTAATCAGGAATTACCACAGCTGCACTTAGTGTTGGCAACAAAACATAAAACCATTTGATACCTTCCTGGTTTGGAACATATAAATTTGAAATGCAGACCTGGCCAACTGAAAGGTTTTCTACATGTTTTACAAATTGCTGAACATAGGTTTATTGTAACTGAACAATTTTAAGGTAATTTTTCTAATTCAGTAAGCAAATCTTATAAAATAATTTTCTAGACAACAAAGATGCCTTCAGAATATTGACTGGCTATAAACTTGCTCTTAGGTGTTTCTGTGTATTAGTTGCTGTAATATTCCCTCCACTTCCTTATGCTCTTTCTTGCACAGAGCTTTTGCAAGAAAGGAAGTAAAAAGTCCTTGCAGAGTGACCAGAAGTGCAACAGATATTTCTGTTAACCTCCTGCATGAGGCATTAATTGGAACTTCCTCTGGAATTCTTGTGGAGTTCTACCTAGGCTGCTTAACAGAAATCTAATGTTAAGATAAAGACATATACGAATTAATATAAGCCAATTACCATACAACTAGAACCTGTAAAAGCAGCTTTCTAACTGAATATTGACCAATGTGACTGCATCTCTAAGGTGTTAGTGTCATTGATTAGCTCGTCATGACTTCAGGACCACACACTACATTAGCTGCTTTTGGACATGTATTCTCATCTGAAACTAAGTGGTTCTTGGAATTTAACTGTCTTTTTCACAGCCCTTCAGCTTTTTCTGATTTAGCTGTATACATACTTCATATTTCTTTCAGTGTTAATGTGCTGATAAAGAACTATATAATGCAGTATATCAGTCAGATGAAAACTGTCTACAGAGTTCTTGGTTATCTATAGACAGATAATATGGTAAACAGAGGTTAATGGTAGGTAGTAGCATTGAGATCTTCAAGAAACTGTGTAACAAAATAGAAGATGTTGTGCAATGTCTATTTAGGACCTACTGAAATATGAATGTAGTCACATAGAACTGTGCATTTCCTACTAATGCATTTATATTTTCACATTCAGTAGAAATCATTGTATTTTTACTCATTCCAATCAAGCCTATTATGGTTCCAGATGAATTCTTTCTGTTTTACAGAAATGTTCTGGAAATACTTGCTAGCATATCACAATAAGCAATTCTAGCAGTTAGAATCTTTTTGTGTGAAATTCTCATATGCTTTTGAGAAATGTCTCATCTTGCAGACAAAATTGTCTTTATTTACAGGAAAACAATCACAGAAACAATGCTGAACTTATTTCAGAAGTTCTTGAATGATTAACTATGAAGCAATAGTGTCAGATGTTACCAACACAGAATCATAAATAGCTAATAATTGGACAGAATTATTTTGAGTCATTCCTTGACTTGAAAAGAATTTTCTATTAACCTTGGTAGCAAATTCCATCACCTCTTTTTGTTTCCTCTAGGGCGACATTTTTAGATGAAGAAATAAGCCATGCCTATTTAATGAATTATCCATTACAAATGTGTCCCTCAATTCCAGTCATCAGGTCAAACCTTTATTATTGCCTGAGAAAAATCACATACAAACTTTCAAGTACTCTAAAATATGACACGAAACAGGAAGCATTATATCTGTTTTGTTGTGAAAAAGCAAAAGGAAATATTTCTGCAACAAACACATCCAGCCTTTCAAACTGCTTAAGTGAAAGTTATGGTCTATCAAAAAATTAGCTGTTTCTCTGTTTACATTAGGTTTTTTACAACAGAAAAGTAAGGCATTTTATTAAGCTCCCCCAAATTACAAATTTAACACTCTCTCATGCAAACAAAAAGTGACTTTTGAACCACTGGTATCAGTAATAATGTCCTATTTCTCCTAGTGAAATATATGGGCAAGTTAAAGCTTTATTTCTATACTGAATTTTTGGTTTTTGCATTTGACATACTTTGTAAGATGCATAGCTCAAAGCTTCCTTTTTATTCAAAATATTTTAAGTTGAATGCAGTGTGGTCCACAAAGTTTTAAACTAAGGACTAGGCAAATGATTTGGCTAAAAGAAAACTAACCTGAAGTTTTATGCAAGACTGAAACAAAATTCTGTACCTTGCAAAAATGTGATTTAAAATACTCTGCTAACATTATATGTTGTTGTAAGGAGGAAGGAAATATATTTTTTGTCTTACTTACTGCAAGGCTTTCAAGACAGTCTACTCTGCAAGGCCTACAGCCTTATTTTGGGGGAGCTGAATTGATTCAGACAAGCATCCAGACTTTTAGATGTTTATTTAATTGAACCTCTAAACCTTTTGAGGTTTGCCCATCTTTAATTTACAAATCCTCTCTGGGGGGAAGTTATCCAGCTGTAAGCTCTACAAAAGCACACCTGGCAAAACAACATCTGCCTGACAATGACTTAGTGAGCCTTAGTAAAGGCTGACATATGTGCATGTACAATTGGACCTTATAGCAACAAAGTGGTTTACATATTAGCGTACACTGGGGAGTCCTGACTCCTGACAGAAAAATATGATGGCTTTTACACTTTAAATTACAGTGAAGCTGTATCCACAGATGATGAAATATCATTCATTATTCTCTATTGTGGCATCTTTTTCAGAAGGTATGAGGGACAATTTGTTGTGGTTCAGTCAGGAGAGACAGACACTGAGTAAGTTAACAGAGCTGTTTTAAGATTAATCAGCTGGAAAGCTTGCAGAGCCATTACGATGTGCCAAATGGCCATGCTTTGAAGATAGGACAAAGTAAATCATACATGGTCAGGTTCTTGAAAGCTAACAAAATTGCTTTAATTCTTAAGGAAAAAGGGCTGATACATAGCCTGTTTTCTCACATTGACCTTTGTTATAAGATTATAATAAAAAACACAGTAAATATTCATACTTGGCCAAATTCTGAGCACAGGATATGGACCAGCTGACCACCAGTATCTGAGGGAGGGTGGGACAGAAGGAAATCTACATCCATGAGACAAAGCAACAGTGCTGCACTGCCTGCTTCAGAGCTTCAGGAGCCCTCTGACTAAGGCAATCTTCTTTTTTTTATCAATCAATGTATTCACCTGGATACCCAGCCTCACTCTTAGTCTGTCTCTTTCTCAGCCTGCCTGAGAGCTTTATGCTTGTGGAATGAAGGGAGAGCTGTGCATCACAGAACTTTGCTTACTCTTAGAGAACTGGTACTGTTTTTAGAAAGGCAGGCCTGAACTTTTATTAAGGTGGTCTCAGAGTACCGCCAGGGATAAACGCTGTCTGTGAGAGTTACTGAAATCCTCTGCTTAATTCTAATAGGCCTAATCTAAACCCAGAATGTCCTCATCCATTTTCAAAGTAACATTTTCCCCGCTCTTATTTTGGGATTTGCAAGTTATGGAAATGTTCCTTCATTTCCAGGTAATGAAGGGTGGTTGTGTTATAGCACAGGATTAACAGAGAATTAAAAGTTCGTGATGGTTCTAAAGCAAATTTCTATAGCCTAGTGATAAGGAAAAGTGAGTCAGAAAAGTAAATTTGAAGAGTTTGCAACAGGAGGGACAGCAGGTCCTGCTGGTGGAACATAATCAAAATCATTCCCCTGTTTCCAAGCTGGTCTTTTTTATGTTGTTTTTAACCTCTTTAACTCAGGTCATGAAACTGCTCATGTCTGAAGCCTGCACTGCACAGTATGTAAAATCTGAGCTGCCTCTTCCAAACCATTTCCTGTGAAACCTTGTGTTGTGGCACTTCACTGCCTCTCAGCTCACTTCTATACTCCAGACTGCTCCAAAAGCTTACATCTGTTGATGGGACATATGACGAGGTGTGACTCAAATTAAGCTGTTGGACAACAATGTCAAAAGGGATGAGGATCATCAGGGGGTATAGCTGTCTTAGCAAAGGCACTGCTCCTAGTGCTGTGCATTGCACTCACTGCCCTTTTTTCTGTATTCACTGTTGCAGGCTTTTTAGATTGAAAATTCTTAAATCAGATTTTTTTCCTGGAAGTTGGTATAAGGATTGAATAGATGCAGGCTAGACCGCATCTGGAATCAAATAGCCTCTTGGGATCTGACCTTAAAGACCAACGGCAAATCTTTTAATGAGAACTTAGGCAGTGTCTTATAGCAATATAACTGACTTGTTGGGAGGTTTATATGACACCTACCAAACTGCATTTCCATGAGGTTATGGCATTTACACACTTCAGAAGCGTTCCTTTTGTTTCATTTAACTATATTTCATTTAAATCTTTCTCTGCTAGCAAATGTTCTGTTTCCTTTTTTTTTAACTGATTAAAATTGTTTTATTTCAGTAATAGAGCAAAAGTTCTGTAAGTCATTAGATTTTTATAAATATTGGAAATTACTTAATAGCTTCAGATTAATATCCCAGTGTGAAAGACTGAGAGTAGATTTGACACAAGCGTAAGGGAAGAACCTAGCCAAAAGTACAGCTTCTCTGTTTCAGCAGAAACCTACAAAGCTGACTGAACAGCTAGATGAAATATTGGTCCATTCTGTCATGAACAATGAAGATTTAAATGACTGTAAACACAGCTTCTGAGGAAGGCTGATAATTGTTAAATCATCAGATTAAGTCAAATAACGGAAAGGATACCAGTAAAAGTCAGGGGAAAAGTAAAGCTAATTAACTGAGATTGTTCACGTAATTCACAGGCTTTATTGTGACTTTGTTCAATACAAGGAAAGGAAAAGTAGAGGATGGGAACTTCAGGTATGGACTAGAAAGCTAAGTTTCTCTATCTACAGTACAGCTTAAGCTAGCCAAAAAGCATCCAGAAGTTGGACAGAATGGTTACGGAACATACCACAGCAGGTTACTTAGAGACCTCATTAACAGGCAGTTGTCCATCAAGGAATACCTCATAACTTTGGACATAGAGCTAATTATTGGAAGGACAGCGTGGTTACAAATGTAGATGGAAAGAGCTAGCAGTTCACCTTTCATGCTTATCATTGTACCAGAATTCTTAGCTGAACAAGTCTTAAAGAAGTGTCTTCTAACACTGATAGCACTGATATTGTTGAGACTACGAATGTTAGGTCTCACAAGTTACTGAAGACAAGGCAGGTATTAACACATGGACTGCAGTACTGCTGGCTTTGGTGGTCTGTGTACTTCTTTGTAAAATGGGATCAAAAGAATTTGAAAAGAACTGAGAAGCTGCTGGTTTTTTTCCAAGCTTGGAAGAAGACAGATGACTGTATGCTAAGATTATTCATGAGACTGGAGATTGAGAAATCTGAAGAGATTGGACAAGACTATGCCAATTAAGCATATAGGAATGTATTCATTATGCTCAATTATGTATTTAAATTCAAGTATCAAACATCAGTACAACATTTTAAAGAACAGGTACCAGGAAATAAAGCTTCAAGAATGTTTTAATTAAAATTATTTTAAACCGTGCTCACAAATTTTGCATTTTAAAATGTCTCCTGTGTGTCCACTGCAAGATGTTTTTCAGACATTTCTCAAATGTCGGATATCTTGAGGCCTAATCCTGTATTTAACTTTTTGAGTAACTGTAAACCAACAGAACCCCAGGCTCTGTTTCAGCAGGGAGTTAAGGTGAGGTGCAGGAAAAAAGGGCTGTAATAACTGTGCAAAATATTGCCTCATCACCCCTCCAGTCATACCAGAAATATTTCTGAATGCTATCATAGCATCTGTGGAACCATATTGCAGCTGTTCTCAGATTTTCCAATTTCTGGAAGCCTGCCTCTCCTTCAAGTCCAACCACAAATGTCCGCACAACAGAAATTCAGTCTTCCTCCAAGAGATCAGTCCCAAACTAATCGGAGATTACACCAGAATGTCTCCAATATTTTTTCACTCCCATCTAAGGACCTTTTAAGTTACAGAATCATTAAAAATTAATTAGCTCAAAGTAAGACACCAACACTCTTATGAACAGAATTCTGTGCTAAGTTCTTTCCAAAAGTTGCTAAGGTCTTCAGCACAAGTATGCCCGAGCTGCAAATCAAAAGGATGCCAAAACATGCAATAAACCACATTTTAATTAGTCACAAAAAAAAAACCCAAAATTGAATGGACATATTTCCTGTCTAAAATATAGGTAACTTGCTTGATGACAGTCAGCAGTCGTGTCACTTTCAGATGTCACCAGCCACGACTCGCTGCTGCATTACTTAAGATTTGAGTTCCATCTGCCATTCCTTTGCTCTTTTTCAGTTTAAAAAAACTTCCTTCTGTGGTGTCTAAATACTTGGGAAAGCATTCTCAAGACATACAAAACTTATTCAGGATACCCTAGATTTTGTTTAAAAAGAAAGAAAAGGGAAAAAGAATAAGCCTTCAGAGTCCTGTTGAGAATTTGTATATATGCATGTATCTGACTCCTGATGTCTGTAACCTCTACTATACAGAGCTCCACTGGATTCTTATTTGCAATAACTGTTAGTAATCTTATATCCTCTTTCGTTTTTACAGCATGGCACACTAAGCTTACCTTTATGTGTCTCATGGGAACACATACAATATTGTTTAAACATGTACCTGTAGTATGCTTGTGTGTGGAGCTACAAATTAAAAAAAAACCCTCTTAAACTGGCAAACCCAAACTGCATTCTCATAAATAAGTTACTCTAAACTAGTCTAGTGTTTATTTTTTTTTCTGAAGAAATTTGATTTTTCTGCAGGATTTTTTGCCGATTTACTACAAGAGTGCAGGAGTTAACTAACAGATCCAAAATAGCAAAAATATCATGCCAGATCCTGGGAATATTAATGTGCACTGGTTGCACACTAGATTTTAAATTTGTCTGCCTAAGCAACAGGGAAAAGTTTAACCTATGCATCTTGTTTCTGGACCATACCTTTCAAGATAATTTCTAAACTTTCAACTTTCTTGTGTTCTAAACTTTTCTTATGGTGCAAGCTGTTTTGATTCTTGTTCATGTTTTTTCCATCCTGTTCAAAAAGGTGACTGTTCTCCATTTAAAAAGGAAAATCTTTCAAAATGTTATGTTGATCTTTAAATGCTACTGGGATGAAATATAGGGGTAGTTGCAACAATTGAAATGAGTGATTATCATTGTTACCTAAGGAAAAAAACCCTACGTAGCCCTCATTATACAAGGCATAGGGAATCAATCAATTTCTCCATTATCATTATACTAAATATCATCCTAAATGCAGAATATTAGTGTGTGTCATTGTCATCCCTAAAGACAAGAACAGAACCAAAAGGTGATACTGATAAGTGAAATTACTTTCCTATGCAGTTAGCAACATTACTTCTTTTTACAAGATGACATTGTATCCAGGAGTCCATGAAAATTATTTTTTCCTTAAAAGATTTTTTGGCTATGTAGTGTAGTATGTCCTGTGTAGTCAGGGCTAAAATAACAAGAGTTTTGGGTGAGTTGTAACTATCTGGCTGCAGATCTTTATTTTGCTTCTAAATAATCACATAGATAAAAAAAGCCTTTTTCTTCTGGATGTCTGATTCTGTATGAGGCTTTGTACAGCACATTTATTTCCACTATTCCAGAACATCAGTACTGACCTTTAAGAGGGAAGTATTGCAAAACTAGCTGGGCTAGAAGAGAGATATCCAACATTGCAAGCTGCTTACAATATGATCAATAGCTTTGTGTTGAAGGAGGGAAGACTGTATAAGCAAAGCCTAGGATAAAGAATAATGTTACTGGAAAAAATATTAAAATTATAATGATATTCAGAGGTTCCATTTTGCTACTTTTTTGGCCAAAATTTATCTTTGTCCAAAGAGCTTGACAAATAATAGTGAGGGAAGTAACAGACAAGCAGATAGAGATGATACGTGAGTGGTCATGGCTGCTTGCAGAAAAAAATGTCTGTGCTTTGATTTAAGTTTTATTTGCCATGGCCATGTTTTTCTTTATTTCCATGACAATAGCAAGGAAAATAGTATCTAAAAAACTTGCTTTAAAAGTTTTGTATTATTTTTTCTTGGCTTGTACTAAATAGTGAATGTCAGAGAGTAGCTGTATTTTTTTCCTTGTGGATAATGCAGGATTAGAAAAAGTGTGGGATTACTGACCTGTTGTTCATTCATGTCAAAGAAATGAATGTTTCTGTATAATTCCTGATTTATTTTCACATCGCAATTATTTGCATACAGCTACTATACTGAAATGAGTACAAGGTGCATAGGAGAAAATGCATTTGACAGTGTCTCAATAGTACATACAGAAGGATGAACACAAATCCAGTCTAAAGGGGTTGGGGGAGGTTGTATGTTCATGATTGAGTCATGAAAAGGGCTAGCTGAATAAAACAGCAATAATAGGGAAAGAACTCTCTTAATAAGTCTGAGAAACCAGTATCTAATTTATATAAAAATAAACGGAAGGGGAATATATGACTAGTAGAGGGTGATAGTGAGCTGTGTTAAGACATCTCCCCTCACATACCCTTTGCGTCTTAGTAGCACATAACCGCGCCCACGTGTTAGTTACAAAGACTGCAGGCTTGGAGTATGAGACTTTCTTGATTTGTCTCTCAGGTTGGCCCTTATAAAAGACAGCTCCTGTGAGGCCATATAAGCCTTGGGATGTTGGTTTTAAAATGACTGCCAAAATGATGGTTACGTCGATCAAAATAAAAAATCTACTCTAAGTCCATTCTTGGGGATTGCGGAAAACTGCCACCCTGCTACTGGTGCCATTAGGTGAACTCTCTTGAAAGGACATGGCATAGAATACAGAATCATGTATTGCTTTTGTCAGCAAGCAGCCTTTGATGCATTTTTTCCTAAATCTAGCCCTTAGGTAACAGAAAATGGTAGAATGTGTTTAATTTTGGATGTATTCCATATTTACTTGCAATAAGTGCCCTGGGAGACTCATTAATGCTTTAAAGCTTCCTATTAAATGGAAACCTCACAGTATTTTCTTTTTAATAAAATAAACTGAAAGGTGAAAATATTTTCTGTTTGTTTTTTAATTATGAATGCCTGTCTCAAAAAATTATTCTGAATTTGTTGTACTATTTTAGTTTTATGTCCTTTCACAAGTAAATGAATAATGAAAAAAGCATAATAAAAGCAAATAATAATTATTCATATTGACCTGAGGCATTTAATGAAATAGAAGAGAGTCTAAAGAAACATATTTCCTATAGCAGTACTTTCTTAATTATACTAAGATAATTAGCTTTAAGAGGAGATAATTTCAGTTCACTGAGGTTGCTCTTTTAAGTTTTTCTGGGAAATTTGGATTTTCTATTGATAGTAGTTTTAACATGTCACGCTGGAGCCAGAGTGAATTAAAGTGAAGAGCTACACAGTCTAAACAAACAGTCCTTCCCATTATCAGAAGCCTGACAACATAACAGCATAAACTATAATCACATGCCCACAAGTAATGCAGGAACAATTGAAAAAATAACAAAACCTCACTGCAATCCATAAACATTATATGATGGCTTTTATTGTGCTAACATTTTAATCTGTCTTATTTTCCAATTTAACATGTTGCATTCTTACCAGTCTCTGGAAAATAAAAAAGAAATACTCCCTCTGTTCTGCAGTCCTCCATTCTTTCTTCTGATTAAATGATGACATAGCAGTCTCTAGCAATTCTACATGAAAATAACTAACTAAATCCTCAAAACCATCAATGAGTAACTTCAGTTCTTATCTTATTTTGAAAGACAAGTAGCATATATATATAGTATATTTGTTTGTACGTAGGGATCTTTTAGTAACTTATTTTGCACATTGGAATTTTCTACTTTAATCTATGATTTACATGTCCATATTACCTTTCGTATAGGCTTGTGTTTTCCTTGTCCCTACAAATTTTTACCTCAAATCACATCATCCAGTTTCTATTTCTTTCCCCTGCTATTTCGGATTTGCCCCCTATTAATTGTCACACTAATCTTTTCTCAGTCTGACTGCAGATATTCCCATCATTTTGCCAAACCTTGTCTGGGCTTTCTCTGCACATCTCCTCCACAACCATCATTTTATGTCTTCTCATGCTACTTTCTAAGTAAGTGAGAGTTTAAAGGGTCCAGTTACTGCCTGATATGAGGATATCCCACTTCTTGATCACTTCTTGATATAGCTGTTCTCATCATAGTATGTCCTCATTATGTGTAATTATAGGAGAATTCAAGCACCAAGAGATTAAGTCTCATGTTCAGCAAACAAAAATCTGACACTGTTCTGAGCCCTGCCACCCCT
>JANHGB010030923.1:0-44220 GCA_026283785.1 Coracopsis vasa
GGTATTGCCTTTTCTAAACCTGCAGTTAACCTTGGTGGGACAACGACATGCATTTAAGACAACTTGATATCATGGGGTGTACTTTATCAATAGGAAAGTTCCTACTTTTTCCTAAGGAAAGAGGAGTTGTGCAGAGTACAAACCTCCAACAGCAGAGTCCTAGCTTTCAACTTCAAAGCCTAGAAGCATGAGGAGATAAAACTTCATTTGTAATCTGACAAAAGAGTGCAGATCTTTCCCAGTCATCATATCAAAATACAGAATTTTTCAAGGTGCTTATAGAGAGTTTTCTAAATGGAACTGTTCTGACAGGAGTCAAGTAATCAAGAGCTATGAAGTAGATGTTCATAGGTCTTCTATGATGAGCTCCCATAAGAAATTGAAAGGCCTTTAACTAATGCAAACCCAAGGTTCTCCTAGACTTAAAAGTAGAACCGTGAGACAGCAACAACAACAAAATCATTACAGTCTGAGAAGAGAGAATAGGTATATTAATTTTTCTTTTTCCTTTTGCATGGGTCTGTGCAGCAGGGCATTATTTTCAGCTTTGGCTTCAGGAATTCCGTGACCTTCTGAGATGCTGCAGATTCCCACTTGCCTCAAAAAAGTACATCTCCTCTGAGACTGGCCATCCACTGCTGGCTCCTCACTGAAGGAGATGCTCCCAGATCCTTCCTGTGATCACTGCACTTCCTGCAATCAATTGCCTGTGAAAGCTCTCCTCCCTGGAGCTGCCTCAGCAGCTTCTCGAAGGAAGAAGGAATTTCCGTCTTCCTCTGGGGATAAACCTGAGCCCTTTATGGCACAGAATACAAACTGAGAACCAAACTAAGCAAATAAAATTAGTCACAGGTAGTGAAAGTGCAGTGGATTCTTTTATACATCCCCAAGTTGTTATTTTGAGGCAAATTTGACTTCTCATTCAGAACTTTTTCTTTGGAAACTTTACAATCAAGTTTACTTCCAAAGTATTGGCCCTACCAACTAAACACTACAAATACTTTGAAAAATGTAACCTTGAGAAAATATAAGGTGTTTTCTAACATAACTAAAAACCTACCAATTCTCTTTTGACCAAGATGACATGTCATGGAAATGAGACCATGCTTCAAAAAAGGCATATAAACCTTGGTTAAGTTTCTACTGCATTTATTGCTGACTGCACCTAAGCTTAGTAGAACTCTTAACTTTTATACTTAGTTTATTCTGGACATACAAAGTTGTGAAAACATTAAACTTTTCACATAATTTGTGTAACACTGTCAAAAAGAGAAACACATGCACCACATGGTTCATTTTTCATGACAGCTAAATGCAAAAGTCGTATATTAATCTGCCACATTTCACTCTTCTACCCGCAATCACTGCAGCTCTTGTGACTGCAGCATATGCAAATCATAAATCACAGATTTCCTTGTATTTTTTGTGGTCTTCACACAAACTTTGTACCACAGGACTGAGGTAAAAAAACTCCAGTCACAGGCAACCACAAGCAAATCTGACTCTAACTTCCAGTTTTATTGAAGGAACACTCAAAAGCAACTGGGCTAGACATTACAGCTGCAGAGAAGGTTCCCGCTTGCAAGATACTAAAATTAAAACTTACAAAGAATAAGGAGGAGAACGTATACGCAAGTAAAGATCAAATCCCCCAATTCACACAGAAGCTGAGCATCATTTTCACAGTCTACTTTAGACCCTGCAGCCAGACTCAACAGGCAGCTAGTGAGCTGCAGATCTCAATCCGGTCCCAAATGTTCAACCCTCTGTTGCCACAGGGGACTGTACAATACAAAATGATCTTTAGCAATGGATAGAAAAGCCAGGACCTACTTGGGGCTCCTGTTACTCTCAAAATAAACCAGCACAGATTGCAATCAAGCAGAACAAGGCATACACTGTTCCCATTCTCTATATGTATTGGGATCATTGCTCTCTGATGCTCATACATTTCCAGTCACCACCTTTTAAGTATGATACCCTCCACGAGTTGTTTGTGAGCTATTATGAGGCTTGTCACCAAGAAATACAGCTCCAGTGGCAGCAGGCGCAGGCTGCCTACCAGTTCTGCTCTTCCCACTCAGCCCTTGCCTTTGGATTAGCAAAGGGCTTATTGCTCAGTGTCAATGGAAGTGGTTACCGTGTGAATAGCCAAGGAGAATGAAGAGACTGAAGTCTGCAGAATTATGCCTCTCTCCTTGCCTCCTCTGCTCTCCGTTGGGGGCTGCCCGAGCTATTGAGGAGGGCTCTGGAGCCCTGCTGGGCTAATTGCTTCCTTTGCCACAGTTTTTTGCTATGCCTCTCAAAGGCCACAGTGGGTTTAAACTCCTGACATGATTTCTGTTGTTGTTCAAAGGCTATTGTAAACTGCACCAATGGAAAAGGTGGAGGCGAAAAAAATGGGCTGTAAGGAGGGAGAAACTGTTCTGGACACTTAAAAGTATCAGCTGGTCGACTTTTTCCATTTGTATTTACAATGCAAAGTAAACTGCGATCTAGCTGGCCAAGTTCTGTATGGAAATCAATGTGTCCTGTTTGTGGCAGTTTGCTGCTGGTGGAATGGGCTTGTAAAAATGGCAGAGAAATTGAAACTACTCAGCACTTTGATTTCCCCACTTTCTCCTGTGGCCTTGTGCATGCCTTTTTTAAAGCTAGTTCTACGCTAACATAAATAAGAAGTTTTCACGTCTTTTGTGTAAGCAGTATAAAAACACTTCATGATTAGGAAGCGATTGTTACACAAAATGGAAAGTGTTACCTGATCAGATTTCAGTTCCTCTGGTACAAATTACCTTTTTTTAATGACAGTCAGAGGAAGTTAAAAACTGCAGTTGTATTCCCATAGCAAACTTTGCTAAAAACACAGAAACAGCCACTATGCTTCCAAACCAGATACAAACCCAACTGGCTCAGTCTGAAGTATATACTTAAGATTTAAAGACATTACTGTTTCTTTGCCAGCTACTTAGCATGACAAACAGAACCCTGCATCTTACACTTCTGCATTTAAAAGACTCATCTACCCAATATTCTGGCCACATTTTTCTAAAGCATTTGGCAAAGGTTAGGAGTCCTTGGCCACTTGGTAAAGTAAGGAGCAGTCACCACCTCTGACTATCAGATGGACTTATTGACATGTCCAAGCAGTTGAACTTGCCATTCCACTTTCAAAATATGGTCCTGAATGCAGATCACCAGAAAGCGCTGCCTGTAGCCCATGGCATGCAATACACCAAGTGCCATGCTGATCAATCACAGATCATTTACAAAGCGGATGAGTAAGAGCTGCCCTCAGCTGGAGCCCCACCAAGGTCTGAGCTTAGAACTCCTGAGACTCTGTGACTCCAAAGGCATAAAAATATTTCTAGGAATATTCATGACTGGAATTTCTCTGTGTTGCTGCTATTACTGCAATTATTTTTCCTTTGTTAATGTACCTCAAGGAAAGGTAAGGAAAATGATGCAAAAATACATGGTAAAGAATGCTGGGGGATGCTGACTTATGTGAGCTGGCATGGAAGACAATATTTAAAGGACTGTCTTGACAGTATCTATGCAAACAGAAGACCTTATCAATAAGCTCCCTTAGCCTCCTTGCCTCCATTTCCAACACAAACATTAACAGGTTTAACCACTAATGCAATATGCAAACAAGTTTCAGTAGGTCACATCAGTACCCTGATGTCTGGACCAAGGTACAGCCTTACAGAAAATCTTGTTAACAGTAAAGCTAACCCTCATTTATCTTAGAGGACATGTTTGTTCCAACAAAGATCCACTGTTTTTGCTTATTTATGTCCAGGAAAGATAAAGAAATGATACTTGACACCCATGCAAATTAATTTTTAATGAATTGCAATGTGGTTTTCAAACTCTGAATACTCAGAAGTTAAGGGAAAAAGTTATAGAAACCATCAAGTATGATAAGCATAAAACCAAAATAGTCATCTGAACTAAGACTTCATCAGCTATGCGTTGTACTTTGCATTGTACTATTCAGGTACTTGATATAGACTTTTTCTAAGGCAGATAGAAAAGTCATAATTTTAGAGAAGAGTTGACATAGATGGAAAAAGTGTTCTGATGCTTCTCTTCACCTTTCAAATAGCTCCATGTGTTACTATGCGTTAGACAAAAGTTTGACACAGAATTAGAGTTTTGTCCTTTGATAAGACCCATTTTCAGTGGATTGCAATGCTGTATTTTCCCCAGACCTAAAGTATGGCAAGAAATACTTGGTAGAATATGAGTATTTCTACTGTATTTCAGAAAAATGCTTAACTATTCTTAAATTTCGGGATAATCCTATTAGATTCCAACTTTTGTTCAAGACCTGTAAGAACTAAAGTACAAATATGGTTCTATAGATATTACTGACACTTTCAAACATCCATGCAAAGGACAACCTGATGTGTAGACCATTCTATGCATTGAATACTAAAATATTATATTATCAATTGTGGTATTCAGAGTTGCCTTTAATAATGTGTTAGATTTTAATCTAGGCTTATTCTGCTCACATAACAAGCTAATTTCATAGCAGGATTGCCTAGAAATACACCACAATGGTATCAGCTTATGATCTTAATGGTAACTTTTCAACAAATGCTTAGGAGAAATTCACCTTGAAGTGGAGGACTGGGCCTTTGCTGAGCCTGACATACTTATAGCTCAAAGCAGCAACTTTGTTCCTGAGACATAAGAGGAGTCAAAAAACAAAGGAGGAAGAGGGATTTAATGAGATGCACACTTCCTTGAGGAGTCGAAGACCAGAAGCTCATTAAGTGGGGATGCTAAAGAAGGTATTCATATGGGATTCCATCGGAAAGAGATTTTAGATGCTAAATTAGTCAGCTAGGCACACAGATACTAGAGTGGTTTGAAGTGTTGCTTCTTTTTCTCTATGATTATGTAGTTAAATAAACAATACACTTTCTTTTCAAAATCCTCTTTTGTGGCATTGTCAACCACTGTTCAAATGCTTGCTACCCAAAAGATTCAAACTGTTTGTAGAGAGTACAGAAAAGAACATAACACTATCTATCCTTTAAATATCTCAACTCTCTCAGCTGAATGTGAAGCGGACGTAGAATAACTGCATATAGGCTGAATGCTGCAGACAGGTACCTAGGTGTAACGCCCGTAGACCTATTCTGAAGATTGCATTTCGTAGAAAATAAGGAGCAAAGAACACAGAGGTAAAATCTATTAGACTGTGAACTGCTTGGGATTGAAAGCAATCTCAGCCATTAGCAAAAACAAAAACTGCATTGGCATTCTCCACTGCACCTGAATAAATAGGTCATCTTTACCTTGTAAAACTTTTCACCATTAGCTAGTGTCAATTCTCCAATGAAAATATGTAGAAGTCATTTGAAACAATGCAGAGAGAGAATAACCCGACTTTGGTATCTATTTTTTTCATTATTTCATGAACACAAACCTCAGTGCCCATTAACAGTATCCAGAAATAGATCTGGCCAATCAAATGGTCTGCGTGCTCTATCAGAGGACAATCAGAGGAAAAATATGAAATCTGCTGAAAGCACATTTATAGGGTACAGTGCATTAAAACAATATTTTAATATGACTTGGAAAATGTGTGTCAACAGACTTCCCTACAAAAGAGCTCCCTTGGCTAGGTATCAATCCCACAGACAAGACAGTATTTGCAAATATAATTTTGCTGGTTAGCAAACCAACCCCTATTTTAATTATAACCACCTAATTACCCACCATGGTACCTTGGTAAGACAATCCCAAATAAACAAAGTATCCTTAACCTGTCAGTGACTAGAACTTATCCCACAAAGGCAATGAATCTGCCCATTTTCAAATGTAAAAAGAAAATGCTTCCTCATCTTTTTATTTTTGCTTATGCCCCTATACCTGTTATTTTAATACCTCAGGAAAAGCAGAGATAAAAGCTATAAGCTTTAAAATGTCACATCCATTTTAATACAAAATTAGAAAGAAATATAACTCATTATCAAAAACCATCAAAAACTCCTATGAAAAAGCAATCAGTCTGAGGCTTCTGTTTAAGTTGTCTGAAATGTGTAGGTTGATAAAGGCACCAAAAGAACAGGTATCCTGAACATCACAAGCTGTAATGATGTGTTAAGCTTGGTGATAGTCAGAACAGAAGGGTCAAAGGTTCAGCTGGCATCCCTGGGGATGCCTTCATTTCACCTTCAAGGTGAATTTGAGACCCACAGACAGGGCAGCACAGTAAAACTGACACTGCAGTCTAAGAAAAGTATATGTTAGAAAGATGAAGAACTGCCTTTTTCTTGAACTTTATATTCACAGCAGTAGAAGAAATGGCCTTTGTTAAGATGGCTAACATGGGGAGAAAAGTTTGTCACCAGTTGAAACCCTAAAAGTCAGCATTTTCAAAGCTTACCTTCTATTTTTTAATCAGAAATGATTAGGAAAGCAGGATCACAGGTTTATTTACTCTGGCTGCTCCACCTACTCTTAATTTTCCAACTTAAAATGGCCACATTATTAAAATTAAGGTTTCTCCTCCTACTGAGAAACCCATTACAACTACTGACATTTGATAACTTCACAAGCAGATGACCTCTTATGCCACCAAAGCCTTTGATTTTGGATGACAAAAGTAGAGTAACACTCTAGCCAAGTCACTTCCACTTGGGCAATTCCAAATATTTAAGAATGACAAGTGCAAAAGATACCAGCAAGATATAAACCACAGAAATTTTCTTAGCAGAAAGTCTCATTAGGACAAAACCAGGAATGAATACGGAGTACGTCCATAAAACTCCAGATGCAAAAGGAAAGTAACTTAATGACAAACAAGCCAAGAAGTGAAGCAGTAACAACAACTGCAACAAAAAGATGAAGAACGTCAACTCATTTAGCTCTTCAAAAAGAGGCTTACCTCTTGCTATAAATTATACTATGTTTTGGAAAGGGTGGTCTCAGTGAAGACAATGGTAATATTGACACTGATTTCAGGAATGCCATAATTTCATACTGAGAGTTCAAGATGTGTGCGAAGTGGATTTTTATGAAACATACTAATCACAGTAACTATGAATGCAAATTTTCAAGGAGCTATAATCATGCAAAGTACCAACTCTAAAAACATCCCTAGTTTATTATAAACTTTTGAGATCCTTGAATACGAAGGACATTATTTTCAAAACCACTCTGACACTTTACCATGTAACTTGAAAGGTAAAGAGATGTTTTCTTTAAAATAGAAAAAAAGATCTCAAAATATTTATAGCTGGGCTAGATTCTGCAAGTATTTCACAATCACAAACACCTAGAGCGAGGCATGGCCTAAGTATGTAAGTCAGAATATTACTCCACTGTTTTGTCTACCAAAAAAAGAGCCTATTCGTGATTTAGGATGTAATAACACTTCATGCTCTGGCAAAGTGGCACAACACAGTTTTGTTGCAATAGTGTCAGGTTGCTTTACATGTATGAATGAATTCAGTCCCACGACTCATGAAATGCTGAATAAGGAGTACTGAACAACTTCAAGGCTTGCCCAAAATCATGCAGGAAGATTGCAGCAGCCCAGCAATCTGCTTTGCTTAGCTTGCAGACTTTCTACCTCAAGGCAGTCTTTCCCTCACTGTACAATAATTTTCTCTGTAGGAAAATGTTTTGCAGCTCATTTAAAAATCGTGTTGCAATGTATAATCTCATGATAGAAACAGTTCACCTTTGATTCAATTCAGTGTACAGGTCTGCCAGAGAGCAGAACTGCTCACTCCTGGAATACCTGCTTTGAACCATAAAATAGCTTCAATCAGATACCTGCAGCTTCTGTGGTAACACTTTACCCTGAACAAGCAATTTTTTCCCTACTTGATTTGTCTCAGGTCTTACTCCAAGAGAAATGCCCCAACTGAACACTGGAGTTCAAAGTAGTCCTAAGAAACAAATTACTTCAGATGAATGTGAAGAGTGAGATATGCAGAGTCTGAAATGTGGGCTGTGGTGGAGGGAAGCCCAAGCCATCACAACAATATCTTTCACTTTCAGAAGTTTGGCATTCTGAATGGTACAGCCCCTTGGAGAAGCAATGATGTAAAATACACAAACCTACAGTTAAGAGATCATTAGTCACAGTAATTTTGTTCAAGTACCTGAACTTTACCTTTTGTGAGGGAAGGTGAAGTTACTTAAGCATACATATCTGTGGCTTGTTTCAAAATTCAATATATTCCAAGTAGCACTAAAAATATTTCAATATAGATATCACAAAAGCATTTCATTTTCTCAAGTTTTACTCCTTTAACAGCATACATTTTATTTGCTCTTACATATACTGATGGAAGAACTTTTTGCCCTTTTATCTCTGTGTATTTTATTCTCGCCCATGAAGCCAGACCCAGGAGGCCCAGGAGAGGTAAGCAGACAACTGACAGCAGTAGCAAAGAGAGAGGCAAAAAGCAAAGCTGTTGAGTTAGAAGAAAATTAATATAATTAGACCCAAGTATAACTAACCACCCACACTTCAATGTTAAATAATAACCCCAGTCTTTATGTGACTATGTGCCAAATAGATTCTTGTTGGGTAATGATTTTTCGGGAGCAAAGAAAAGATCATCTAATTGCTCAATGCAGCATGAGTATTAGCAAGAACTGTCCTACAGCTAGATAAAGAAATAAAGCAGCTTCCTTTTCTTTCCCTTTTAAAGAAGGCAACCACAAAAAAGGCAGATTTGGTCCTGCATAATATTACACAGAAGTCTGGAATAACACCCTGCAATGTGTATGTTAGTCCCACACTACTGCATGTGGTGAATATCTGAACTTGGCAGTGAGTAATTGAGAGTATATTATTACCTGGAGAGGGAGAAGTGCTCTGTTGGGTTGAGGAAACCCAAGAACTGAGAAATTATTATTTTTGAAGTGCTGTGATTTGGACTAGACTTTTCACATAACCAGAAGCATCACAGGAAACTCAGTAAGGCAAAACTATCCAAACAACGTGAAATAAGCAAAAATGAAGTTGACAGAACTTTCAAAAAGGAGACCAAAAAATCAAAGCAAACCAAACAAGAAGCTCTAATCACTTACATCTGTTCAAGGCCCCAAAACTGGGCAATGTTCTTCTCGACTATTTTTATTCTACATTTTTTCTTTTGATTATGAGAACATAATATGTGCAAGCTCAGCACATAGATTGTTGAGGTTTTATTAAACATGCTTTTAGAGTTAGTGTCATTTTTACTTTACAAAACTAATTCCTAAAAAAAGCATGATATACAATAAAGTCTCAGTTAGAAGTTATCTGATATTTAGATTTTAAGTGACAACATGTGGCTGCTGTGGTGCGCAAGCGACTGGAAATGGCAAAAATGCCAAGAACAATCAAATTTATAAGATCCACCAGAGACTTTCAAGACCAAAAATGCACTTTTTAGATTTTTTTTTTCCCCTTCTCCCCAAATGGAGAAAGTTTTAGTGTTTGGAAAAAAAGAAAACACAGTGAGGAGCTGCGCTGCTTCACTTCATTGATATAGACAAATAATACAATAATGCAAGTACAAAGTAAATGTAAATAAAGTAAAAAATAAAGTCAAATGCTTACAGGTCCATGAAAGAACCTTGAAATGCAATAAATTTCTAGTGCTTTTTTGCACATTTGGATCCTATATGAATCCTAAGTTTCACATCCAATGGACTGAACTCTGCTCTGAACGTGGTCTCTGCCTGTACACAGTGCACATGCTTCCCAGTGTGAGTCCTAATGTTCTGTGTGTCACATTAATAAAAGGCTTTAAAAGTTTGATTCTTTGAATATTGCCTTGCTTTTCATTGTTGTTGCCCATGATAAGAGTCAGATAAGGCACACAGCACAGCAGTCCCTAAGAGGCTGGGGAGAAGATGACTCCAGAAGTGGATTTTTAACTCAGAGAAGGATGTCTGTACTCTACATGTAGGACTTTCCATACAGCTGATGAAGCGAGAGGAGGAGAAGAATTAACTTTTTAAACCCAATCTTCATCTTTATTATGCATAATATAAGCAAAGGCTCCTTCTCTGACTGCTTAAAAAAACTAACCAAACAAAAATGTTTCTTTTTCATTAAGAGAATAAAATGAATGAAGAAATAATTTCCCTCCCACATCCTTTTTTCATCTCCCTTAACCATCCCCAAAAAACCCCAACAACTAGACTGTCAGCCAAACAAAACAAAGAATTTACTTTCTCAGCATAATAAATCACCTTTGCTCCTAACCATTCAAATCATAAAGTCCTACACCCTCTGGATAGCTTGAGTAACCTAGTCTGAGATAACAACCACCTGTTTTTTTCTTATTTTTTTAAGGAGAAGCTTCCCAGACTCCATTTCTATAATTTCAGATGGTCCCAAAGGTTCAAAACTCTCAATAAGCCATTTTAACAAGAAAATCCTGTTAGTTTAATGTCTAGGTCTGTAGAAGTCTCAAAACTCATATATCCAACACATACTCTATTTGCTGCAGGCATTTATTTTCTTTTACTATCTAGGTCATCAGTTCATGACTAGGGACAAAAGAAATCCATGGAGAATTTTGACTCAGTGAGGAGTTCTCAAATTCCTTTAAGTCTGCAGAGTATCTGCAAAAGAACTTAATTCTTCTTCACTTTACTTTTATATTTAAAAGGGAGAAATCAGTGTAAAATAGAGTTGAGCATAGAAAAATATATACTTAGTTCACATGAAACAAGTACTTTTCACTACTGCTGAGTGAAACAATACCGAGAAACCATAGTTATGCATGTCTAATGCCTAACATTTTAAGTGGCATGGAGACAAAATAGCTGAAGCAATACGCACTGCTGATGCAAAGGAACATTTCTGAAAGTTGTGAGAAAAACCAGAAGGAACAGATACTTTTAGCTATAGGGACAATATGATCAGCAATAACTTGGTTTAAAATGCCAATAATTAAATGACCCTAACAAGCCTTTAAATCTAACACTGAATTATGATGTTTTAATTCCACTAGTTTTAGTTAGCGTGAACAGAGTCTATAAATCTCATAGCCTCACACAGCAGGTTATGCTATTACCAGGCACGCCATTGAGAAATGGGAGGTCAATTTAGCCCTAAATGCAAAATCTACTCTCTGTGATAGCCAACATAAGCATACAGAACCTGGTGTCTTCCCCAGTACACAGATGTTTGACACTGGGCCACTCTCTTACCCTGTATCATGATGTTCCTTCCCTTTCCAATAATTCCTTTAGAGATGTCTATGGAAAAACACATCACATCAAATGTGGACCAATGGATGGTTCAGGCTGTCCTACATTTCATGCAGCAACCTTGCACAGAAGATTCAGTGTTAACAATGAGCCATTTAAACTAATTAGAACAATGTCGGGCATTGAGTACAACTCAAACACTTTAGACTAATGGGCTTTTTCCTCACCATTTTCTCGCAGCAGACATCACCCCAGTGTAGAAAGCATCTTGTCCTCCAAAGAAGTACTTGGGACAGTTGGTTGCTAGAGCTATAGATAAGGAAGGGAATCCATACAGGTGTTTTCAAGTGCATGGAGACTTCAAGCCAATACAAGCTCGTTTTTGCCCTTACCCTATGCACAACAGAAGCTGTGTGGCCACATTAGTGCAATACCATGCTGGAGTGATCTAGCCTGTCTCTCAGCAGGGCTTATTAGCTCAGGCTCGGCGCCACATTAACTGCTGCCATATGGCTTCTGGTTGATTCAAAAAGCAAACTGAATGAGCTCACATCTGCCTGACAACGTCTGCATAGCTATGCTTTTTAAAATGGTAAACCTGCAAAAAGCCATCCTCCTGCCCCTCTGGGAGGAGCCTATCTTGTAATAGGTTAGGATTTTCAATCTACATTTACTTCAGTGTTTATAGAAATATAAGCTGTCACAATTAACTGTTGTGATCAGGCTTGGAAACTACTTGTGGATGTGTTAAGAGATGAAAAGTTTCATCTCAAAGAGACGAGTCTGAAAAATGTTGTGAGTATGGTTAAGACTCCAAATAGGATGGGAGAAAGAGGAAAATTAATACAAAACCCAAGGTATAACCCGGTATTTTCTCTCCTTTCTGTCAGCTCAGGCTATTATTACTCAGACTTTTTACAGCCTTCCAAGATGAGCAGTGTCTTCTGAAGAAGAAGGTAATGTTTTTTCAAGGGCTCAGCCAAAACCCCACACTGTATAAAACGATGTGAGAAACACTAATACAAGATTAACATGCCTCTGTAAAGAGCTCAGATATGCCTGTGATAAAAAAAAAAATGACATGGGAAGTAGCAGTATAACAGAGTTCTCAGGGTATCTTCCATCTTAACAAAGAAACAGTAGTTGTGCAGATGTGGAAACTAGCTACATAGGGCAGAAGACGGGAAAGGTGCCCTAGTGATAATGCAAGAGACAAAAGAAGCACATGCCATGGTCAGAAAGCAAGGAAGATGATACACTGGAATCTGGAGAGCAGAGAGACTCCAGCAGAAGAAACCAGGACCCTGAAACAGATTTAAAAGTGAACACAGAAAAACTAAGAGCAAGAAACAGGATTTAGAGCCATTCTCGCCATCATCTGGGACAGCTCTGTGGTTCCAAATTATTTTTCACAATCTTTTACATTTCTTTCCCCTTGGGGTGCCAAGTTAACTCACAGCAGTTCCAGTTGTGTCGCCAGAGGAAACAATATTAATAGCAGAAGAAATATAAATCACTATTCTTGCTCCTCGAGGAAGATGCCATTGTAGGGATCAGCAGATGAAGGAAGAAGAGAGGTAGAGTGGGAAGCCAACCCTCCAAGGGAGTGGGAAAAAGAGAGAGAATGAAGAAAAAGGACTGGGACAAAAAGGAAATTGCTGGGGAGTAACAAATACATATTGGGAAGCTGAAGAAAAACCCCTACTTCTCTTCATAACCCTCCTGGGGTATATAGGAAATTGCTGCTTGCCCTTTAATCTGCCCCCCCAAAAGAAAAACAATTAAAATGAAATAAAACCCTGAACTGTAGGTCCTTATTCCCCATTTCCCCTCACCCCCATTGCTCTGTGTGCTGTGTACCCAAGCCATGAACTTTAATGCAGCTCTCCATAGGACAGACAATGTCACCATTAGCATTACGTCTTCTACAGGACTATGCATTCTTCTGCTATGCATCTATGCAATTTGGGGAGATGAAGAGAGTAAGAGATTAACAATGAATAAAATAATGAAGAAAGAGAGGAGGCCAAAAAGAAAAGGAGAAAAAAGAGGAAAGAATAAAAGGATAAACATCTTGAATTAATTTGGAGTGGCACTGTAACAGTACGGCTTGTGTCAGAAGTATTGCTATTTTAAAGAGTTAAGACAGTTACTCCTGCACAGCACAGAGCAACAAATTCGATCAGCTTTTGTTTTCCTTGTCTTGATTCACCTCCCCTTTTCAATTTTTCCCACTGCAATTTAACTTTGGAAGGAAAGGCCCCTTTCCTAAATGAGGAATTAATTTCTGCTTTTTCCACTGTTCCCTCCAATACAGACAACCGTTTATTTTCTCCCTTTTAACTGATCGGCATAGTAATTTCTTCTATTTCTTTATTTTTTGTTATGACCCAGATCATGTTGGCATGACCTATGTAGTTTTAAACTTGCCAAAGCACAATGAGGCTGTGAATGGTCTCCACCAAAACGAACAAACCTATCTCTCTTTGACAATTCATTAACAAAAAATTCAGGGCAAATGTATAAAGTGTCTTGCTATGGATGGTACCTCTAAAGGAGGTTTTCCTGTCATAACATAAGTTCAGAGACTTTGTTTTCATATTTTGTGCTCAACATTTTTATCACTCACTCATGTAAAAACAGCATTGTACAAGACACAATAAATGCTTTGTATTTGTGATGTACTGTTTAAGGGCCAGGAAACCAAACACGGATCAAGAATTCAGGTTATAACTTATCTAAAATAAGAGTGCAAGTCATTCAAAACTCTTGATGTCACAAGAGAGCCACACAAAAAAAGGAACGAAAATCTGTATGCATTATTCATCCCATAACTTTGATCTTAGAAGCTAAGAAACTTGAACAACGAAAGATAAATGGCTTATCAGGATTTTCTTTTAAAAATCAAATGAGGATGATTCAGGATAAATGACAGATAAGAGTTAATACGAAAGAGAGGGAAATTGCAATCACAGTGCTGCACCAAAGTCTCAATGCAAAGACTTTGCTTTTTGTATTCAATTACAACGGATTTCTTTTTGAGGTACCAGCATCCTTTTTCATGTATAAGATTTTGCCTATTAAAATTTCATGTTCAGTATGCATAGCTTTTTCCTTTTACCAGCTACACCATGACTTCATGTGCACAATTAGGAAGCTTTCTGAAGCATGGGCATGGGACAGAGGCAGAAGCAGCTGTGAAGTCCTGACTTCCAAACCTGGATCAACCATCAACTTGCTCCAGAGCTTAAGAAAGAAATGTATACATTCTCTTACTGGGAAAGTATTTATAATTGCAGGCAGTTTGACTGCATCTTGATTTTATTGAGGCCTAATTAATTATGCAGGCATTGCCCTAAATTATGGTAACATTTGAGAGATCCAAAAGTATACGGAGGATGTCCTGCCCAGATGGGAGATCCACAAATCCTCTGAATGATGTGCACTCCTTAGAGTCTGTAATTATTTCCAGTTTTTGCCTAAAGATATGCTCAAAGGCTCCACCATCTTGCTTAGATTACTGACGTCAGCATCTTATATACAGGCAACTGCATTTGGGATGGGATGCAAAGAAGACAGAGGAGCAACATGGTTCTTCAAGGAAGGCTCTGAGCAAACCTAAGACAGACAGACAACACTGCATTCCTTACAAATCACAGCACGCTAGCCATTTACATTATCAGCAAAGGCAGAAGAAGAGTGCCTTTACATTACAGCATACATCAGGATATTTTGCTTATCTGAGCTTCCAAATTGTTATCTCCACACATGCAGTTAGCACTAATCAAGATTACAGAGTCCGGGCTAGACAGGTGGAAGAAAAAGGCTGGGTGAATGCAAGGGCAGGTTGTAAGATGGAGGAAATGTATGGAGAATGAGGTGAAAATTTCACTGCAGTGGTGTGTGGTAGGGAAGCAGTGGGGACACCATTTGAGAAGTAGTAGGAAGTTTTGGGGTACAACAGGAAGACTGCTGAGAAGTGAATGGAAGCACACTGCAAGTATTCACAATCTTAGAAGCAACCAGTATTCACTGTGGGTACTGCTGTGAGTGTCCAAGGAAGTCATTGCTAATGGTACTCGCAGCCAGTGATGCTCCTGCCAACTACATTTAGACAAAATACAATTGCAAAGACCAAGCCCAGTGATCACAGCAGTCAGCAGAAACTAGACTGCTTCTTCCTCCTCAGCCTGAGGCAATGCAAACTCATAGCTTTCCCTGCCAAGGGTAGTGCCTGAAACATGTGGCTATGTCCTAATGACACTGGGCTGCCATGCAAAGAAGATGGCTAGACTGATGGGGCTGGGAGGAGGCCTGTGTCTGGTGATGATACTTCGAAGCCCAGAGTCCTGGCCTAGATCATCGCTCCAAGCAATTTCTGGGTCTATGCACTTCACCTGGCAAGACAGTAATTCCAAACCACCACTAAGGGCTGGAAACAGAATGAGAAACTTCCCCACCCTGGTGAGCATCCTCTTCTCTCACTTGCAGACAAGACCTTGCATCTTCTTCCTCCACCATGTCTCAGGTCTAAGAGGAGACTCACACAGCCTCTCATAGTGCACTGAAACACTCCTTTTTAGCCATATACGTTATAGGAGGTCCACAGTAATTCCAGGAGAAAAAATAACTAGATGAGCAAAGAATAACACCAGTTCTGCTCTGGCCTCATGATAATTGTTTTTCAATTCAACAAAGTGAGTTAAAGATAAGCATTTGCTTCATATCCAAGACTGTCAGTCCCACTTCATTTGTAATAAAGAGAGGGATTAGCCACATCAAGCAGATGCTTTCATACTGTGGTGTAAGAAATACACGAGAAAAATGATGTTTAGCTCCAGTGCACTGAGAAAACTGTTTATAGATAATATATTTAAGAACAGAGATTAAAACACATTTCAATAATGATTCTTCACCAGATGCACCCAGTGGACACGTGTGCACTGAAGAGTCTGACTTCTGCTAAAACTGAGCAGTACTGAGAGAGCTGTGCTCAAAGAACGTGTCTGTTTCCACAGTCCCAATCACAGATAGTTGTGCCTATCCCCCTTACTTCAATTTCTTACTTGTTCCATTCCCTACTGTTTATAACCTGAAAGACATAAAAATTTATTTCTTCTGAAAGTGTATTTATTTGCCCTTCAAATGAAGCAAAAATATGCAAAGACTACTTTGATTTTTATTATCTCACCTACAAAAACAGATCAATTTCCTTAACCCTACCAGGACAAAATAATATTTTCTTTTTATTGCATTCCAGAGGAAGTTGTGCCTTAACTTGGGCCTTATTTAACCACTATTTATCTACATCTCTTGCTTCAAACCTTCTGTCAGGAACCAAGCCACCACCTCTGTTTCTCCAGCACCCTTAATACTTAAGTCTGTAAAGCCCAGTTCTGCTGACTCAAAGATCAGTGCAGATCATTGCAGACGAGGAAAAGCTTCCATATATTAAAAGTAAGTTTGCTTCTTGGAAATAGTGTAGATATGAATCAAAAAACCATGTCAAGCATCATCCCTTATTGAAAAAAAAAAGTATAATCTTAAGGTTTATTTTTTTTGTCAGAAAGTATTGTTATGAAATGCTTTAAGCAGCCTTTGACACTCAGAGAACTCTTAAAATGGCAATGAGTCAAAAATCAACAAGCCTTTAAGAATGGAAACAACTGGAAATGCTTTACAAGTGGAGCCACCAAAGCATTTCCATTGATTAAATGCTCACTGGTATTACACATACATTGAACATCAACATGTACAGTTTGACCTTTCTTGATCTGGCAATTTCATGGTTTAAAAACAGGAAGGTAATACCTGTAAACTGTATTACTAAAACTTAGTTTCATCAAGTTAATGATAATTTTGCATCAAATAAATGTAGGTGTTCATTTTAAATATAGGCACTTAAATGACTTCTTTTTTAAAGGTTGATTTAGTGTAAAAATTAAATCTATCACTTCAAACCCAACAACTTCACCTGTATTTCGGCTGTTGTACTATTTTAATTCTTCATCTTCCAGTTGCTAAACTAAAATGGAAATAACCTAATGGAGAAAAGGTAACAGAAACTGAATAATTCTAAGTCAGGTTTCAAAATTAATACATTTTCCCCATCTGTCCTTTAGCATGTGGCCCATTCCAGGCCCCAATCTCTCCTTGCCTCCCAGCCAACTAGCAAGATAATACAGATGGTTACTGCAAAGCTGTTAAGATGTACATCTGAATGCATATTTATCCACTTGGCAGGATCCTGCTACAGCTGTAAGTTGATGCAAATCTGCATGACAATGTAGCTTCAGTCTCTTGCCTGTATGAGAAAGCAGCCATGATATTAATAGCACTGCTTAAGACAATGCCAGGTAAACATGACGTACACGAATGACTTGAGCCAGCTATCGCAGCACTCTTAATTTACACCTCTGGAAACAAACACTCATCTGGGCACGCGAAACAAGTGTATATCTACACCTACATGCAAACTCATTTTGCTTTTGTTTGTTTTTGGAAGTGGAAACTGATAACACAAGATAACTCCACCAGATGTCATGGTGAAAGGATACTGCGTAGGTGAGGGTTTCATACAATCACCAGAAAACAAAACCAAACTGCAGGGCTTTATCCCATCCTAAGAACCATTTTAATAAATACAGGTGGCACTGCCAGTCAGTGATAGCCGCTTTTGTTCTGGGTTTGTCTTTGTTCTGGCAGCTGGGAGAGGAGTTTTCATGTATAACAAAAGGAATGTACTTAATAGGCAACACCTGAAAATCCTTCAGGAGAATAAAGTATAGCAATAGAAAATGCAGGTTTAGAAAGCATTTCCTGAAAAAAAAGCAGCAGCACTGGAATCTTCTCTTTATCTCAGGTCAATTGGCTTGTCACAGTGGGAAGGAGATTTGAAAAGGAAATTGCAAGTTCTTAGCAGGTGTGATTGGAGAAATTGAGTTAATAGCCAGCAATCAGTACAGGTTTGGTAGGGTACTTAAAAATTTAAATGTATGCATATGCCACAACTACAGAATGCCTGAGCATTGCCTTGTTTGTAAAAAACAAATGGAAGAAGGGCAATCTACATCTCAAACAAAAAAGGTAAATTTTTACTTAGGTCCCTTAGGTTTAAGTGTTCTTTCATTAAAAATTTCCCTCAAAAGCCCTCAACTGCTTCACCTTTGTACAGTACTGCTCTAGCTACCTAAGAAGGAGAAAAATAACTGTTACAGCCAAACCCAGGACACATATAATTGAGGTATATAAATCATACGTGCCTCTGATTTTGTTGCACACTAGTAGTCACAGAACCATAAAAAGTAAGGGTTGGAAAGGACCTTAAGGTCATCCAGCTCCAACCTCCTGTCATGGGCAAGGTTATCTCACACTAGACCATGTTGCCCAAGGCTCTGTCCAGCCTGGCCTTGAACACAGCCTGGGATGGAGCATTTACCCTCCCAGTACCAACAGGATCTGATATGGCATGTGCTTTCAGATGATACGGTTTCTTACCATGTGGAATGGTGTTTTGTATCACCCTGTTGGCAGCATATAAATGATTTTTAAACTCCATTTTTCATTGCCATTTCTTCAAGCCATTTAGGCTTCCTAGCTTATTGTTTCATGTGTCAAAAATTAAAAGAAGGATAGCTTTCAGATTCAAGAAGCTGCTTTATTCCTACTCCTGAATAATCATGCACTGTATTCAGCAAGCTACAGATACAAATGGGTACAACACCACCACTAACAAGAAAACAGCTTAATTTGAGAGGGCAGGGCAAGCCATCACCTCTCTAAAGAAATGGGACTATATCCCAAAAGCATTATTGTTTTTAATGCAATGCACAACTTCTCTGTATGGATTATTTTCAACAGAATTACAAAAGGTGGTCGCTCCTAGACTGCTAGTAGTTCCTCTTTCCAACCAAAGAAGGCGGTCACTATAGGTTGCAGAAATTTGTAGGTGGATAAAAGGCAAGAAAATTATAGGACAATGACAAATATAATGAATTTCATTTCTACAAGTTTCTATTTCTCTGAGGAAGAGAAGAACACAGGTTTTGTATTGTCTTCTCTAACAAACAAATGCATACCCTGCAATGAAGTAGTCTGAGACTACAGAATGCATTCCAAGCTAAATGCCAACTAGCCTTACCTCCAAGGCAAGAAAAGGACAGTTCCTATTAAGTACATCATGGCTGGATGCCTCTATGCTCAAAACTAGTAGTTTTAATTAGTTGATTTTTGCATTGTTTGAAAACTTTTTTATACTTACTGTGATTCTCTCATCTTTGTCATCGAGAGGCGTCCCATCTTTTTTCCATGATATAGTGGGTTCTGGGTGACCTCTTGGGGGTTGACATTCCATCACTGCAGGTTCGCCCACAGCTACCATTACATCTGATGGATTTTGTCTGAAGTCATCGCGTAGAACTGAAAGAATAAAGAAAATTAAGTAAAAAATTACCCAGCAATATACCAAAAGCACAGCAAAGTGTTTTGTTTTGGTTCCTGTTGTCATTATACTTTATATTAAAGAAAAAATCAGTCAATGAATTTCATTTGGCATCTGTGGATGGCATGTGGTACATCCACACTGTAACACAGAAACCCCACGTACAACTCATATTTAACTTCTAACATGCAAGCCAGGTGAGTAACTCTGACAAAGATGAAAGGCTGACACAGCCATAGGACTGTCTGCATACAACAGCTGCCTTACTGGTGGTACTTGGCATGTTTGCCTAGTATGTGAGCACAGGAGTCGGTCTCACCTCTGTGCCTGGCAAGATCATGGAGCAGATCCCCTTGGAAACTATGCTAAGGCACATGAACAATAATGGGTTGACTGGTGACAGACAACTTGGCTTCACTAAAGGAAAACAGTGTCTGACAAATTTGGTGGCCTTCTACAGTGGAGTTACAGCATCGCTGGATAACAGAAGAGCGACTGATGTCATCTACCTGGACTTGTGTAAGGCATTTGACACTGTTCTGCATGACATTCTTGTCTCTAAATTGGAGAGACATGATTTGATGGATGGTGGATAAGGAATTGGCTGATTAGTTGCACTCAGAGACTTGTGGTCAACAGCTTGATGTCCAAGCAGAGACCAGTGACAAGTGGTGTCCCTCAGAGGTCAGTGTTGGGATCCTCTTCAACATCTTTGGCTGTGACATGGACAGTGGGATTGAGTGCAACATCAGCAAGTCTGCTGATGACACCAAGCTGTGTGGTGCAGTCAACACCCTGGAGGGAAGGGATGCCAACCAGAGGGACCTTGAAAGGCTTAGGAAGTGATGTTGGGGTTGTTCAGCCTGGAGAAGAGAAGGTTCTGGGGAGACCTTAAACCAGCCTTTTAGTACTTCAAGGGCACCTACAAGAAATCTGGAGAGGGACTTTTCACAAGGGAATGCAGTGACAGGACAAGGGGTAACGTCTTTAAACTAAAATAGGGTAGATTTAGATAAGATATTATAAAGAAATTCTTTACTGTGAGGGTAGTGAGGCATTGGAACAGGTTGACGCAAGAAGTTGTGGCTGCCCCATCCCTGGCAGTGTTTAAGGCCAGGTTGGACAGGGCTTGGAGCAACCTGCCCTAGTGGAAGGTGTCCCTGCCCGTGGCAGGGGGTTGGAACCAGATAAGCTTTAAGGTCCTTTCCAATCCAACCATTCTATGATTCCTTTTGTAGCTGAAGAAGGCGCAATGTCTTCTGCTCAGGTAGGATGTCACTTGGGGAGAAGCATGGCAAAGATTGCTTTCTGCTCCTCTTTCTCTGAGACACAAGGTCAGCTTGCCAGTAACTCAAAGACTTACAGTTAAGGATTGGCCACTGGCCATATGAATTGTACCCATCCCTGAGTTTATGTCAAAAATGAACAACTTCCCAGTTTTTGATGATATTATAGGACACCAAAAATTTGTGCAGCCTTTGTCAAACTCATCTTTGTGATTTGGCTGAGTCTTTTCAAGAAAAAATACCCCAATAAAAATATTTCCTGACTTGAGGGAGTCCTCCCTTAGCCTGAGCCAGCACCAGATCCTTCATTTGGAAGTCAATTTTACTACCTTTTCTTAGAAAGAAACATTTTTACTGCAGCTTCGTTACTAGAATTTGCTCTTTCTCATCACTTGGCCAAGCTCAGGCCTAGGAAACTCTAGTTTCCTCCAGTCATCCACTATGAATTTTATCAATAACTGTGTGATTATTTTTCTTTTTGGGAGAGGAAAGACATCACACTGTGCTCAGCAGACCACTGCACAGGGACACAATTTAACAGAATAATGGCATTCCTACGTCTTGCCAAGTAGGTGGCATCAGGTTTAATCTAAAAACAAATAACTCAAATGATAATAAATATAACATGCTAGTCCTCTCCACTGCTATTACTCCATCCACACTGAACAAAGAATACAGTAATGGAAAAGTACATTACAACCATAGGACTCTTAGGATTTTGACAAGGGTATCTGTCACTCTTCCTACCTGCAACAATCTCGTGTCAGCAGCAAACACTGAAGAGAATCTGCAGCAAAAAATATATCCCCAAGCCATGGATCACATACATATGGACATTCACTACTCAACACTGGTTTGGTTGTTAATGCCACTTCCAAGTGAGGTGTGATATATTGTTAGATGTTAAGGAATGTGGCTGTGCTTACAGACTGGCAGGTAAAGCACTGCCACCAAAGCATTCCTATCTGTAAGGTCTTTCTAAAGACCTTTAAAATGGTCTGAGGGCAAATGAGCGATCTACTCTGGGACAAAGGTATATATATACACCTTTCTCACATACACTGAAAACCTTACATGTACTTATTCCATTTATACTGAATATGGCATTAATAACCAGATGCAACTTCTCATGTTCCCAAATAATCCTCAAGCCATCCAGACACAGTAAAACACATAGCATAAGTGCTGAGGTTGACACTACTTCTGCTTAAGTCAAATAATTTTTTCTATTTACTTTAACAGAGACGTGATCTGGCTTGGAGCCACTGGTCATATTATTATTTCTTTTTATCACTTCTCCAAACTAAAGAATAAAAAAGAAGAAACAGAAGTTGCACCAAGTTGCTAAAAAAATCCCATATATTCAGCTCCCAGTGCCAACAGCACATGAAAGCGCAGAAGAGTTTATTTGCTACACCTCAGTTCTATTGGAACACAATTAAAGAGGTGTTTTGACCATGAGTAAGAAGCCTCTTATTACTGCTGAAGATCGTACCACTTGGATGAAATTAAGAGATATAAAAAGAAGTGCCCTTAAGTTTCAAAAGAAAAAGAAAATAAAAAAATCAATGGAACTGATCTTAATAAACTGTAAGAGCTTTTCCAGTCTGAAAAGCCTTGTAAATCTAAGAGGAAAACCTATCAGATAGCACTTGGGATGGCTTTTAACACCTTTGAAGCAACTAAGAAGTCCAGCAGTAGCATAATAAAAAGAAATTATCTCAGTAATTTCTACACTCCTTAAGTCTTTTATCAGCTTTACAAGCACCGTACCTTGTCTGTAAACCAAGGTTTTCACAAATGAACCGATGCTTAGTAGAAATGCCTTAGGAGGACATCAAAGGTGCAGGCCATAGATACATCAAAACAAGTAATTTTTTTCCATTTACTATGAATTATTTTGGCTCTGACATTACATAATGAAATGCTAACAAAATGTAATCCATTAGAGATTACTCCACAGATAGTTATCATGTAATTATTTTTGCAGCTGTAAAGTAGATACATGCTCTGTTTTTTTTGCCTCAGGCCCTGGCAGTCTTGCATGAAGTTATAAATTTTAAATTTTCTTCCCTTACTGGAAAAAAAACCTATAAAATCACATTTTCCTTTCTGTTCTTCATAGTCAAGGCTCACTGTAAATTGAGAATACATTTCCTTTTGAAGATATATTAGAAGTACACTTTATAATCCAGTACGGCATGAGCTTTCAGTCACCAAAGGGTCATATTTCACCACAAGCACCTCCTTCTACATATATGCAGCTGGAATGGAAATAGATAAAAAGGAAGGTCGCCTTTTCTTCATTTTTTTAACAAATTCAAAGTAGAATCTTCCTAGATATAATTGCCCCCTCCCTCCTTTCTGACATACAATGGATAAGGTTTTCTAACATTTTACTCTAGTATTTTCTGAAATACAATGAATAATGATCGTAACTGTCACTGCACAGCTAGGACAACTCCAAGGTCTTGCTGTGTGAACTCTGAACTCCCGTGTTTGTGCTGAAAACACTTTTATGCTATGCTTGCTGAACTAATCAGGTTCAAAAGCAACTTTCATAATTCTCCTTAGAAGTCATCTACTCTTACAACTATTTAATTACATGCACTATTCAAGCAACAAAACAATTGCAGTTTCCCCAGAGGATCTTTCCCAGAGCAGAAAGGAACTAGCGATCACTTGAGGATAAATTTCTACTCACAAGCAACATAAGTAAGACAGGCTTAACATAAGACAAGCTGAGAAAGCTGGGGCTGTTCATCCTGGAGAAGAGAAGCTGCGTGCAGACCTCAAAGCAGCCTTCCAGTATCTGAAGGGGGCCTACAAGGATGCTGGGGAGAGACTCTTCATTAGGGACTGTAGTGATAGGACAAGGTGGAATGGGTTTAAACTTAAAACAGGGGAAGTTCAGGTTAGATATAAGGAAGAAATTCTTTACTGTGAGAGTGGTGAGGCCCTGGAAAGGCTGCTCAAAGAAGTTGTGGATGCTCCATCCCTGGCGGTGTTCAAGGCCACGTTGGAAAGAGCCTTGGGCAACATGGTCTAGTGTGAGGCATCCCTGCTCAAGGTAGAGGTGATGGAACTAGATGATCTTAAGGTCCTTTCCAACCCTAACTATGCTATGATTCTGTAAGTAGAGGCAGCAATTTTTGTGTAAACCCTAAACAGTGCTTTAGGAAATGCAACAACTGGTGTTTTGTTTCTTAAGTTCTTGTTTGGCTACTATGAAAAAGAGTAGGGATTCATTACTGGGTGAAATGGGAGGTATGTAGGCAGTGTTTTTTGCATATACACACTGTAGATATTTCATTAAGTAACCATGATCTAGTTCAAAGACAATGAAGAAAACAGAAGAAGAAAGAAACCAACCAGGAAGCACTAGTGAATAGGTGAGAAGAATGAATTTGTAAGTAACATACTAATTGCCTTCACACATTACGGGTATCATGCCTTAACAGGTAGCATCATTTGAGAACTAGAAATAAGGAAATCTGAACATTTTGATCACACCTCTATTCTAGACACTTCTTGCTAAATCAGCTCGAAGCATTACTACTACCCACCAAAGTAACACAGAATTCCTTGCAATGGGAAATGGCCTATTTCTCATCAAACCTGCAGATTTGATATATATATTACTAAATCTGGTACCACATTCTGCTGTAAGAATGCTAACATATTACAAATGTCAGGGAGGGTATGAATCTATGTAATTTAGTATTAGTACTACTTGGCTGATGACACCAGTAAAGAGCACTGGTAGTCAAAGCAACAAAGAAATATAGCTTTGTTTTAGTGCCCATTCACAGAAACTAGACACAAACCATAACTAGACAAATTAAAGTTAAATAAAGGCGTTATATGAAACAGCAGCACTTAGATGTATGAACTGGCAGCAGTGAAATTAGCTCACACTTCTAAAATGTTAACAAAATGTACTGCCTCAATTACTGTAACCTTTAAGATGTTTCAAAACATAGTCTCTCCAAAGAGTAACATTTTTTGATGGACTGCTTTTTATACTGCACCACCAGTCTAGGATCTTGGTATCTACTGAAGGTCAATAGTTACCTTCTCTGGAAAAAAGTGTCATTCCCTATTACAATCAGCCATAAACATTACCAAATACAAGCCCTGCATGCTTGTAATCCATTAATGTAGAAAGAAATCAAGGAGTGCTGCATCTACTGGATCACATCTTTTAAAAGGTGCTGATGACTATGACTGAATCAAGCAATATGCTACACTGCAAAAGCAGTTCAATTTGAGACATTTGGCAATAAACATTCTGAATGCATATGAAGATGTTAAAATAGTGTCATTAAGAAACTCACAATTGTTAACAGAAAGAAATGCATGCTTATGGAGCAGGCCCAGAAAAAGGCTGTGAAAACCCCTGACTGAAAGTTGCTGCTGATAATTTACGGATAATTTATGGATACCACTCACAATCAGTCTGATTTTATTTCACTAGCTGAAGATTTGGGCTTTAAGTATTGCCAGGAATCTTACTGGGCAACACAGCTAGCTGCCATCCCATAACAGTATTTCCACATGTGGAAAGTGTCAATGAATTAGACAATGAATTGGTAATCAATTAAACTACCAAATCTGATAAGTCATATAAAAAGGAGTTTTAACTCCTGTGAGAAGGGTAACTGACAGGCCTAAGAGAGCACACTGCAGCACTGGGAAACCTAATCAAAACCTGAAGGATCTGTGATGCCTCAGGCATGCGACTCTCAGAGTATCCCTTAAGTTGACTGAAAATAGATAAGGAGAAGGGACCTAATTACTAATTTGACTGACTGAGTACAAAGCGTGATCCCTCTCAAAATCTTCCATATATTATGGTCTAGGACAAGGCGTTTATTACCCGTAAGTCAGAATTTACCTCCTGGAAGAGCAGATTCATTTGTACAGACCGCAGAGACAATTTCCCTTCAATTGTCCTAAATATTTACACTGATTTTATTTTTTATTACTATTTTATTCTTTTATTGCCCATTTCACTTTAGAGGTTTGGAGTCAACTGAGTCATGTTTCATTACAGACAATAATTTTAGTGTAATCACAGCAGATTTCCAAATTTATGGACACGAACCAAGGGGTTCCAGACAGAGCTCACAGAAGAGCTGCACCTTTGGAATATCACAAATTATTTTTCCCTAGGCAAAGAAAGGTTTGCATCCTTAAATGAAGGATTTGGATGAGCTGTGTAAATAGAGGGGTTTTTTTGCTGTACACTCCAAGTCAAGGTTCTCATGTCCAGTTTGCAATGAACTGTTAGCTGCACTAGCCTTCCTTCAAAGCAAAGTGCAACAGAGAAAAAGAATCACATTAAGATGCTGCAGTGAAACCTTGTTTTAGCCCTCCAAATTAAAGCATGAAGAGGTAACTGAAATGACAAAAGAGCTATAAGGACCAAACAGTGAAAGAGATAAGGTAAGAAGACACTTCATCAAAATGCCAGCATTTTCCTTAACTACTTATTCAAACATTATTTCATGAGCAGAATGGCTTTCCCTTTTAAGAAAGAAAGGCACAAACTAACCCAGAAACACTAGTGTCCTGTAACTCAGGATTCTAGGGAGAAAATCAAAGGAAGGAATGCAAGTAGGAACGACAGCAGCAAACATTTAGCCAATTCTCAATGAGAGCTTACAGCTAAGATATATGGAACTGGCAAATGGAGCCAAACTGCAATGGATTGAAAAGGTTTGCTGCCAAATAGCAAGCTACACTGGCTTGAGATGTGAAAAACTGACTCTCTTCCCACATTTTCTAAGCTGGAAAATCCCTCAGTAGGCCAAACCTGAAGGAATCTTATTTGTCTTAACTTCTGTTGTTAAAAGAGAAGATACAACTATTCCATAGACTTGCCAATGAAACTGTGACAGCACCGTTTCTCTAGGGTGGGAAAGACTTAAATGGCCAATGTACAATTGCTTACAGTCATCCTTTCACGCTGGAGAAGCCAAAACCTTATCAGAAGAGACATTTTCAAAGAAATGAAGGTTCACATGCCTGCAATAACAACGCTTCTGCGATATGCATAGCCCTAAATAAGCACATGCACTATGCAACTGTTTTGCTAAGGTCCAGCCTCAAGGCAATAATTTTAGCCATGTCCTTCTGCTTAGCATTCAAATTTAGCATGTTGTAACTGTACTGCTATTATAAGTGGTCTTTGAAAGGACCCTATTTCCATGAAAAAAATCCCCATTACAGTGTTAAAGTGGTTGAAAAAGATGACATTTTAATATCAGAGAATACACAGTATCATTATCACACTCAAACAGCTAAGTCACATCTTTAATACTTTGGAAAATGCTATTCCCCCATTACATCTGAGGTCAAGCCTGAAATATCAGTCAGAAGGTGCAAGATGCAGGTATTTCATATGACTGAGTGGCTAATTCTAAATAACAGCACAGCTAATAACAGCATCTGATGGTGTCAGACACTATAGCAAAGCCACAATGCTCAAAAATGAGCGGTTACATACACTTTTATTCTGTTCTATTGTTGTTACTATATACAATTTTATTCTCTTGAAAAGAACTACAGACCACAAAGCTCCACCAGCTTTTCCCATCTCTCCAGGCTGCTACGCAGCAGGATGTACTCAAGTGAGATAGTGGCTGTTTGGCTAATTATACTCTGCATGTTCAAATGCAAGAATATATCATTCTTATGGTCATGTTGCCTGTTTTTTTTTCACCTCCTAAAACAATCAAAGTGTAAACTGACAACAGATTGCTCCAGATCACGTTTATGCCATGGATCATGTACTTTTCCAACTACTTCTGCTGGTTTTAGAAAACATTCCAGGAAACCACCTCAGGGGAAAATGGCAGACAGCCTTATACAGAGGTCATAGAGAAATATAGTCTTCATCTAATTCAATTAACTGCTTTGAGTTAGATCCCAAACGGTAGAGCCAAGTGTTTGTTCTATTTCAGGCATGTTCTGAGATATGAATCACTCTGCTTTCTCAGTATAAAGAGGCATGGTGCAATATCATGCACTCACATTTTTTGTTGTTAGAATTTGAAAAACATCTAGACAGATGTCTTCATGATTTACAGTGATAGCTCTTCATTTAGAAAACCATCTAAAGGCTTCAAAGAGTGAAAAATTCTGTGTGGAGCATTACAAAAAGTAGCAAAGTTTAATAGCTACAACAATGAAAAATGGGTTTGTAAGCAAATGGACATTACCCAATTCACCAAGCTGGAACACTGAATTGCAAACCTCAGAGATTTATATGCTATCATAATGGCAAGACAATAAAATCATGCAGAAAAGTGCTTTTGCATTTGGACTCCTATTCTGGCTTCAATCCCTATGAGATAGTCAAAGGCAACATGCCAACTGATCAATATGTTAGTATTCAACGTGCAGTAAGTGCTACCGAGTAAAAATCAGAGAAACATTGCCTATTAGCAGAGTCTGCCTTATTGCTGGCAGGAAGGACTGCATGAAGTTTTGGATCATCCCATGTGGTAAAACAGCAGCCAGCAGTCTGATTCAGAATTAACAAAAGGAAACAGAGAGCGATGCTCAGTGTGAACACAAATGCACATAAACCCAGCCAGATTTCATTACTGAAGATTTTAATTTTAATTAAATGCTTCCTTTTATATCGGGTCACATTTATTGTTTTCAACCCTGTGTTTTCATTAATATTTTAATAAACACTGAACATTAAGTTGCGTAACTTCAGTGTTGCGGCTAAAGATAGCATCTTTAATAACAGCTACAAAAGAGATGCTGGCACTCAACGGCTGCCCAACTTTGTAATGCTGTGAGGCACTGTGGGCTGGTAGGGACTTCAGAGCATGCAAGACAAGGCATCTGCACTCACCACCAAGGAGGAGGAAAAGTGGATGACTCTAACATTAGCTTAGGCTGTTTGAAAAAGGAACTTATAAATCCATTCTAGACAAAACAAACCACCTAATAGAAATGGCTCTGAAAGTCTAAAGGATCAAGGTGGTGAGTGAATTTGGTGGAAATGTTGCTTTCCCCTTTGTTTTATACCCTGTGAGGCACTGCAGTACAGTGCAACTCCTTAAAACCTTCACAGGAAACAGCAGTAAAGAAATTGTAACACGGAATTTTAGTAATGTGACTGTTGGCTTTTCCCCCCTTGCTTTTGCTATTTCTAACTCCTAATGATGAAACTTCATTTTGGACAAAATTTAAGAGCCTATACTTCTTGATTCCATATGAACTACACTCAATTTCTCCTGCCATTACATAGCTGAACCGTAGGGTATCATGATACACTCGACAAAGACCTACCAAATCTGTTAATTCAATTCTTATCAGTCCTAAGCAGCCCATATAGGTTAATTTCCTGGTAAACCACAAGACTCCTATATTTCTATTAAGAATTGCTATAAAGAGGAGAAACAAATGTGGTATTGTGTGAGACCAGGATTCTTTTGTTTCCTTATGAACTCTGCATAGAATTAAATTTTCAAGTTAGCTCAGCACTCTTGTTCTTTTCTGTATGCTTAACCACAAAATAAGACATGATCTAGATTATTAGTTGATGTATGAAGTCACACATTTTCAGGATAGTTTTAAAAAGGAAGCACATTGCAACTCATTTTGGTAAAGAGGATACAGAGAAGCCAGTGAATTCACAAGATAAAAGCTACTGTTATCTTCTAATAATTAACTCAGAAACAACTGAGTTAAGGGAGGAAAAACAACCCAATCCCAAAATACTACCTGGATCGCCAAAATCCTTATGCATGTTTTTCAGATAGACTGTGAGTATACATTTTTTTGCTACAGAACCTCCTAGCAATCAAAACCTGTTTTGGTGCTGCTTACCTTCATTGTTAGACACTTTAAAACTTACTGGTGAATGGTACTGTGGAGGTTATTCACTGTTTCTCATTACTATTAGTGTCTTTAGTACAAAATAACATTGATTTCAGAAGCCTACAGCCAGGAGCAATTCCAACTTGTTTTCTCACCCTTCCTAGTTAGTATAGAAAGAAGCTATATCAGGCACATCAGAACTGCACAGATCAGAAATTTATTTGTCAGGTCTCTGGACTGCACATTTATATGGGACTCCAGTAAATACACAATGTATAGTAAAAGAAATTAAAGAAATAATTTTGGCTTCCCTTGCTTCTCTTCAGTTGATTCCAAACAGAGTAAAAACCCTGTCTGGGTCAGGACCACACTCTGACGGAAATGTCCAAATCTTCTCCACCAACATGGCTTTGATTTGTATCTTGGGATGTGGCTTGGAATTCAAAAACTGATTAGTTGGAGGGGGATGGCTGGAACCAGACCAGAAGACAAACACCAGTTTCCAATGGAAGTTCAGGCAACAGACCAAACTGGAGTCCTCCGGAAACATGCAGTGTGGACGCTGTTTCTCAGGTCAACTATTTCTCTCTACAAATACACTTCCATTGGTTGGTCCTACTTGCAGCTACTTGCTGTAGACATAACATACATATAGCAGAACTAAGAACATCTGATATCATAAAAAAAAAATCCATATTAATAGCCACTATAACAATCTTATAAACAACAGCTAAGTTTTAAGTTCCTATTAATGGTTTTCTTTCAGTCTACATATCCATTTATTAGATTTTAGCTAGTGATTACAAAACTAATCAGGAGCAAGAGGGCTAACAGAAAAATGACACAAGCCTTTTCTTGCCAGAAACAAGAAAATACAAGCTAATAAATAAGAATCTTCAAAGCCACCATGTTTATTTGCGTAACAGAATCTAAAGCAAAAAGAGAAACCATTTTTGCTACAGAAAGTGCTTTGATGTTGCTATGTGCTCGAATGAAATTGATTGGCATCTTTCAGGAGCTTACTATGACAAGTGATTACTCAGAAGCTTTCCTGGACTTTCAGACTGAGGTGGTAGACTTGATGATGCAGAAGATGCTTTTAAACAGTAGACAGTTCTAATGTTTATGCAAACTGTAAGGTGCATATTGGTTTTCTTTGCCATGTTTCTTGTTCACTTTAGAGCAATTAGATCCTCATCTCATAACTAAATACATAGTGTGTATTACGTGGTACCAAAATTGCAATACACATGTGCTACAGCTAAATGTTGAAATATATTTGTATATTTTGGATTTGTTAGGGGGAAGGAGTATATCTGAGTATATCTATTGTGTCCTTACTAAAGCCATAGAAATAATAGTATTATATATCCACAAAACCATTGAATCAATGCACCTGGTCTAAAATGGGAACCCTTAAGAATGCAATAGGAAGCAGGAGGAAAAAAGTGAGTGCTCTTATCACTGAACAGGAGTAAGCAGTGCCACTAGCATTTACTGCCATTATTGTGTCAAACTTCTGTTTTCACTGTGAGTCTAGGCGAACAATGTCCATGTAGTCTTTGTTATTTTAACATGTAGAACTATGCAACAGACAAAAATATGTGATCTCTCAGAGGAAAATTTTTTAAAGAGCAAAGTGGTAACTCTATACATATTCACCTAAAAACTCAGTAACAAATAGCTCACTAAATTCTGTCAAGGTTCATGGAAACAACTGGGATTTCTACATAACACATTTGGATATAGGCCATTATCAAACTATCTAGAGATTTAATCAGCAGAGGACACTCTCAGCAAAACAAGACTGATGCTACATAATCAGAAACACCACAGCTGTAAACAATGGAAATGCACATTATTCCCAAACAGTATAAATAATTTAAGACTTCCAGAACTGAAATTAATCTACATACCATTTGAAGCACACAGAACCACCAATTCAGACAGAATAATGAAAGGTAAGGGAGAAACAGATGGATAATTAAAAAGATACTTTCCATGTGGGAATACACCTAGCTTAGCACTGCTTGTAAAAAGTAAAGAAATAACTATCAAGGAAATCCTATTGTGCACACATATATTTTATATGATTTTTATTTTTCCCCCACAAGGGATTGTTGTTTTTTTTTCCTGTGGTGTGATTGGACACTGAACCTGCTATATCCATCAACATCTATCTGATTAACTCTTCAGCTCTTTGAAGAGTCAGTATTTTATAGGGCACTATTTGCAGAGAGATGGAAACAAGCTGATTTGCCCATATTTGAGATGGGCATTCTTCTTTTAATCCCCACTGCCCTAGAAGCCCATACCCTTTCATCCTCAGATGAAGTCTCAACAGCACACTTCAAAGGAAAAAGATACTCATGGTGTCTTAACCTTTCCTTTGAAACTGAATCTGTAGATCCAATACCATCTAGCAAGGCTAATTGCATACTATGCAAGGGAATTACTGTTATTTCGATATAACCCACCATAGAGAAATGATGAAAGCTCAGGCACTGTTGTAACAAGCTTCACACAGAGACAGCAGCACAGATGCACTATGAAAGGCAAATATCTTGCACAGGTAAAATGGGAAAATTTCATAAATTATCTTTAAAACCCTTACAATTTCAGTCAAATATCACCAGCTTGTCCTGCAAATAAGAAAAAAAAGGAGGGCAAGGGGAGGAGGGAATGCAGATATGAAAAAGGTACGTGATTTCACGGCTAGATGTCACTATTCTTAATCATATTAACTCACTGTACCTGCTGTTTTGTTACATTCAAATCTTCTTACCCTCTGCGAGCTTTTTTTTCCTGTAACACAGGTCCAAATTACCCTACAAGTTGATTTAAGTAGGAAAAATATGGAAATTCAAGGGAAACTAATACGAAAATTTCATCATAAAAAGGACTTTTATTTCTCATGAAGCAAGCAACAGTGCTAAAAAGAAAATCACGAAGAGTGCCATGTGCACAAGAAGAAGTATGACCTAAACAGCAATCTGGAAAACTCTTACTATGTTAAACAGCTTCTATTGTAAGAATATAAACAAAAGGTGACTAATTTGGAGACAACTAGAAGCTTTAAAGTAAAATAGAGGAACCTTCTGCTCTTCGCCATGAAAATTCATACCTTTTATCAGTTCCATTATTTCCATCAATGGAAAAATAAAAGAGAAATATTGGAACCCAAGTTAGAAAAGTGCCTAAGCATGTCCCAGGGTTTCCGGAGCAACAGTAAGTGTAAGATATGCTTAGAAGTTTTCTTCAGTTGTTGACCTGCCAGTTCTCCCTATAAATATCAAAAGCAGGGAAAAGGGTCTTCAATCTTGCTAAAGTACAAGTATGGTTTTCAGGTTAAAAAAAAACCCAAAACACACACAAAAAACCCCCAACCCAAACCAATCATTACTTTTACAGAATGGGAGCTGCCTTCTCTATTATTTCCTTACATAAGAGTGAGGAGGTACAATGACATGAGTTACATTCAGCACTGCTTTATGCTACCTGTGGTTATACACCAGGGACCATGCTTAATCTTATTCAGAACTCAACAGCTGAACCCAAAGTCACTATTAAGTACCAGCGATTCAAAACAGCTTTCTCCGTTCAAGGATATTGGAGGGTTTTGTTTGATTTTGGGATTTGTTGTTGTTGTTTGTTTGGTTTTTTTTTAATGTTTAGCATATAAAGAGGTTGGAAATTGTTACAATGAACACATTTGCACATTTATACATATATAGATATAGATATATTCCGGTACTGGCCAGATACGCCATCAAAATATCTTTTGTTCCTCCTGTTTCCAAATAACTGTGATGTACTAGCATGCACATTTGTTGTTTGTGATAGAATAAAATGTGTCTAGAATTTATACACCTTTACTTTAGACAACACGATCAACTGATACCAATCAGGTTTTTAAAGGCAGCTAAATTTTTCAGAAATGGGCTGGATGTTATCTAGTAATTTTAACTATTTTTCCAAGTGGATCAGTATTAGTAGCACCCACATTCAGCAAACACTGACACCATGATCCAAAAAACACTGAAACAATCATCCAGTATTTTAAATCATTTTAAGTCAAATGCAAAAGTTTAAGCCTGAAACCTTTGTTTTAAATGTTTTTTTTGGGAACAGCCATGAAAAAGAGCACAGAAAATCAGGTTGCTTTTAATTAAACACAGAAATTAATATCTAGCACAAAATAACACATTATTGATGTGTTAATTAAAATATTGTATTCAGAAAGATAAATATATTAGTAAGCCAGAAGGATCTGGCCTTATTTTATTATACTGTAACGGAAAGGAAACAGAGTTAAACAGATGGCACTCAGGATTTCTGAATGAGTTCATCGTCTGTGAGTACATGTTGCATAAATGCCAATTAAAATGTGTCCGAGTAAATTTAAATCCCTTGCTAATAGAGTATAAGCCAACCTAGCTGGCTTAAGACCAAGGTTCACCTTAATCGTCCGCTCAACTTGTAGCAAGTTGCTCTCAAATTGTACAGACATTCCCAGTGAAATAATAAAACAGCATTCCTATTGATTTGTATTTATTTACATTCATAAATCCCTTTTCAAGTGTTGGGCCAAAGCACAAAGGAAAGAAGAAAAGTACTTTTGTGAATTGTTTGATGAGTCTAATTTAAAAAAAAAGACATACTTCTTTGATTTAAAAAGCTTCTGCAGAACTTTCCTTTTGGGTAGTTTAATGAAAAAATTACTTTAGAAGTGTCTTGATAATGTTTATTAACCACACAAGTAGCTTATTACTCCCCTTTACTTGATTACTGACAAATTACCATTTCAATTTTTCATACATTGCAAAGTGAATGTTGAATATTATCTAATAAAATACATACAGAAAAGGCTATAGTGAAAAGTTAAAGCTCTGTTGTTATGCAACCCTACAGCAGTCCTAATCTAATTTGGTATTCAAATGTCTTGCAATAATGCACAGAGATGAGTAACTCTGTGACTAATTTTGTGATTTTACCATATATTTCAAGAATTACAAAGTGCAGACTAGCAGGTCTCTACCTACGAAAGCTGAGCATCCACTCTCATGAGAAAAGAGACGGCCTTTCAATGATAAACTGAGCCTTCCATAAAGATTTGGTATCACTGACTGAACTGGGGCAAACGTACAACAAGCAAAGCTTGGATCTTTGCAAAGCTAATCAATTAAGTCCCCTTATGCATAATCCATGTGTGCAGCCTTTTCCCATACCAATTATTTCATGCTGGCAGCGTTTTGTTGAAGAAAAAGCCAGTCAGAAACTATAAAACACACAACACAACAGCAAATGAAATTAAATGCCAGAAGCGCAAATTACTATCTAGGAAATGAAATCTGAACTATTCATGCATGTATACATACCAGCAATAAATTAATTAATTGTAGTCAGGGAAAAGACCTAAATGTCATTAGGAGGAGTGCAATGGCAACACTGGTGCCACACTCAGCAACTAGAAAATGAAAGCTTTCCTTGAAAGTGGGAAACAAAAGGTTTATCGCTGTTTTCTACAATAGCAGGGATAATTTACTGGGAAAAGCAGCACATAGTCCCAAATAAGAAAATTTGTCATTCAAAATACCATTACCAAGAAAAATAAATCAAAAACTTTCCAAGCACCAGCAGCATTTAGCACAAAAACGAGGGAGGCTGAGGGAAGGAAAGACACATGGACAGAACAATTTGGCACTGCTGAAAATATAACTTGGTGCACACCAAGGGTGTGCAAACAACCGATGGTGTCCACTGGAGGTTCTTTCTGTCCTCTATCTTTACCTGCTGGAAGAAGCCTTTTTTGCCCAACTCATCTGAAAAGAGGATATGAAAAGAAGAGCAAATTCAATGGACAAATGGAACCACCCTTTAAAGTCAGATCTGCCTTAAGTCCATGCAGGAGAGAGCCAGCAAAGAGTAAGGGCAGGTCTGTGTGCTGCATTCTTCTCTTGTACTTCTTTTGCTGTCCAGTTATTGGTTCTGATTGCACCTGCACTTCATTTCTTCTATTTTCTAGCCCCCTTCAGAGGCTTTATATCCTTGCCTCTTAAAGGTTTCACCAAAGTCAGGACAGGCCCGTTCCCCCATAGCCGAATGTCACATACCTCACAGCAAACTACAAGATTTTTGAAAGGGGTTTCATACCTTTTGATGGCAGAAGCACCTCTAGCTTCACAAACAAGTTTTCCAACTGATGTTTCAGACATACTTGTCTCAGAGGTCTTGGAAAACAAAAGGATGGATCAGGCCCTATCAAGCACTAATCCTCACAATGACTGCAATGATGCTTAGATTAGATTCTTTACCTTAGCTTGCGATACACAAAATAATATGATCCAACAATTGCTGTAATTCTCTGCAGTTGCACAAAGAATAAGCACTTAAAAGATTCAGTTGAGCAGCTTTCATTGTTTTCTACTGTAACTGCTGCTGTATTTGTTCAGAAGAGGTGACCTTCTAGTAACCTTGTTCTGTGGCTATGAATGAATGGAAATCTGAGTTTGACCTTACTTTATGACCTCTATAAAAAGAATTATACTACAGTGATTTCGCATCTTTATGTCAGCATGCCAGATAAATATTTAATTCAATTGCTAACTGGATAATGCATTTTCAAAACAACTCACTATGCTGAATGCGTCTTAAAATATATTGCTAAATTAAGCAAAAATTCAACTAATTTTTAAATATTTAAATATATTTGACATCTAAGAAATATTGGACAGATAGTGAGAATGCATTATGCATTGAAAAAGTTTTTCCTTCCATTAGGAAGCAGTACCTATGAATAATACATCTTTTCCTAATGTCTTTTTATGTACACAAAAACATCAATTTGTACCTAGCTTGAAATCTAAATTACAGGTAAGCCATCTAATGTGTCCCTTACTACCTTTTGGCAAGCTTAGTCTAATCAGAGTTTTTCCACTAAATTACCCAGATCAACAGAAACCCTGCACAATTATACCCCGCTCTTGAAAACAGCACATGATCTTTGCTCATGTGGCTAATTGCCAGGGTGGAAAACTGCAGTGAGGATGATGGTACAGATGTTCTTTTGCAGTTGACCAAACAAAATGAAAGAAAGCAAAGAATTCCTGTTTCATAATGACTTCTATTTAAAATGCACTGGGTTATACATGTTCACACACATGGAAACAAATATAATGGGAATTTTAAATAGATTTTTCTAATGAAAATTATGTTTTTCTGTTGTTAGGTTAGATTTTAAGGAAGAAAAAGTACTAATAAAGCATCAACTTCTGAAAAACAAACATTCAATGTTTGTAAACTATAACAATGTACACTATGATACTAAGTTAAAGTTCTTGAAGAGGTTTCCAAAGCAGGATAGCTATGCTAGAGAAAATCTTTTTCACTTGTATGCAAAGATGAAAGAGAAGCAATCTCAGCATAGAGAAGATAAAAAGAGATTTGCCTGATATCATTATTTCTGCTACATTTACTGTCTCCATGACTGAAAACAGGAATTGTACTTGAAGGGGATAAAGGTAGATTATCATGAGTAATGTCTCATGTATTTACCAGAGACTGTTGCAAAATCATGCCACAGAAGGGACATCTCATCTGTTTTCCAAATTTCACAATCCACTGCCCTCCTCCCATCTTGTTGTTCTTCCCACAGGTACACCTTGTGAGGTACACCCACAGGTACACCTTGGGAGCTTGGGAGTTGTGGGATTTTCTTGTTTCTTACAATTAATTTACTTTATGATTTTACATTGTATTACAATTTATTTACATTGTACCCAAATCTCATCATTAAGTTTTTGAACGTTTAGGTTATTTCCAGAGGTGCCTTGCTTATTTCTCAAATACAAAGCAAAACAAATAAGTCCTTGCATATAGTTTGCATCAACATACATCGGCACCAGTCTTCAGTTACAGCAATACAGAGTGATCATGACTTTTCTGTTACAGAGAGACACAACAAGAAAAGGAGACAAAAGACCAGGCAAAGGTGGTGGAGAGCTTAGAAGAGCATTTGTTTGAACCAAGACCACCACAGAATCCCTCCATACAGACGACAGCAGCTGTTTCTATCAAAATGAGTAGCGTAATTTCTTTTATCAACACTGAGAAATACCTGGGCTGAAGAACTTCCACCAGGTAAACAAGAGCAACTGAGATTTGTACCATGTTATGTTTCCTAGCTTTCTGTCCCTCAACAGTAAAAGTATTCAAGAGGGAGAAGGACACAAGCTAACAGGTGTCTTATATGCATGAAATCTTGCTTTTGTGAGAGGTACAAGAATTTGCATTTCAAGAATAGCTGCATAACTAATTCTGGTGAGGTAGGTACAGGCCAGAGGCAAGTGTTGCTCACCTTCTATAGTCTAAGCAACAGTGCTTCACTGTTTTCTATCTTAAAGCAGACCTTTGTCTTAGTTTGAGTTCCATGGACACAGATAATACCCCTTCTTATTCAACATGGATATGAACTAGACCAAGAGGCATCCAAGTCACACTCAGACAGCATGCTGCTATCACCTCTTTCAAGGGCTCCATTATTTCTAAGACTACTATTAAGGAAGGAAGAACAACTCGAAGTCAACATGAGACATGGGACTAGGTATGAATTACCCTCAGCCTCATTTCTCACAAAAGTAAGATGCTTATGCATCTGGATTAAGAGAAACAACTGGAAATGACCAATAAAGTTATCAGCTCTTCTCAAGAAATACAGCATCTATTTCACGGTACACAACTGAGTATCTTGCAAAGTGTGTAGTTGCCGCATGAAATTTTGCTGGCACTTTTTACAACTCCCTTCATTACTGTTTTTTTTTCTGCATTACTGATAATTTCTTTCAGACTATTCCATAACTATAGCCTCTCTGCACTGCTTTGCTATTCATTGCAAATATCATGTGTCAGAAAGAGAATAAACATCCATAAATGGTATAAACTTTAACTGAAAACTAACCATATTTTTTCAGATGTCTTTTTACAAACCAATGCCACAAGTTATCTGCTCAGTGTCAGGCTAGACAGAAGAAGTACTACAGGAATTGCCTTCCCCTAGGTTTTCTGAACACCAATAGAGAACAGCATATATAGTTATTTTACGTTATGTATGCATTTCCCTGTATGATCTCTAAGCATAAACAGGAAGGAAACTGCTCTTAGCAACCCCAAGTATGCGTTTTATTTATCCTCATTTAGAAGAAAGTAATCCAAAACATCTGACAAGTGTCTAACAATAACAAATACATAATTACTGAGAGTTACAGATGGAAAGAGTAAATCTACTATGTTTCACCACTTATTGTTACCTATGCATAGGAGAGTCAGTTCCATTTTGTTTCCTCTGAAGAGCAGACACCCATATAACTACAGGCTAGGCTTATCCTTGATTTGTAGTTCAGCAATAGAGGCAGCTAAGACAAAAATACAGCATCCTCTAGGCTATGGCTCTCTCCAAACCAGACTGTCAAGGATCAGTCACACAAGGCAGGTTCCTGAGATAGATGCAGACTATCTCTCGCATATGCAAGTGACAATGAGTCAGAAGAACCATTTCATTTCTATGTAACGGCCTAACAACCACAGACTTTGCTGATGACTAAAATGTCTGTCATCCTCTTACACTTTCATATACTTGGTCCAAGAGAAAGAGGGGAGAAGGGCAAAGAAGAGAACAACTTATACAATGGCTCATAATTAAAGTAAACCTAAGGAATAATTTTCCCCTCTCCCCAAACTCAAAAAACAGGTTCTGGTGCAGGATTTTAGCTATGTCTGGTTAAGCAAAGCACTGAATAGTGACTTTGTTTTTTGCCTTGACATGGCCACAGCTCCAGCCAATCAATCTTGCACTTCTCTAAGAATGGTTGAAAACAGCCCTTTCTGCAAAATATATTGACTTCAAAAATGTTATGAACTATTGCTTGGCTTGATACGAATCACTGGATAAACTGGGAAGTCATATTAACAATACTTAAATAGCCTCTCAAACAAAACTGAGAAGGAAAGGGCATTAGCACTGGCACCCATAGTATATACTCTGGTGGCACGCACAGGTCACCTCTCACACCCAGCAATTAAGTTCACATCCCCTTGCTGTGACTGATTCATGGAGAAACTTCTAACGTTGTCTCTCTGAACAATGTCTCAAACACTAAGCTTTTGGTTTACCTAAACAATAAGAAACAGTATCGGCAGCTCCATGCTAGTCTCATTGTTGAGCTCTGTTCTCTGGGAAAAGTTAGGCATATTACTGGAGTAATTCAGCATGCAGCAGTTTTAGGCTTCAAGCTGCTTTAAGTATTTGGTGTCGAAAATAATCTTTTTTTACAGTCATACAGTCAAAATTCTTTCCTTTAGCAAGCATGTCAGTATTTAATTTATTAAGTACTACTTGTAGCTTATAATAAAACATACTATGACGTGGCCTGTACTTTTGATTTGCTCACAAAAACAGCTGGATGAACACACTGTGGAATTTACCAGTGTCCACATGACGTTTCAGTGACACAAAGATGGACTAATCGCTTGGTGTTTCCAAGAAAACGGAAGTTCTTTAAGGCTATTTTAATCAATAAGTACACACTTATCAGTACCAAAATGAGAGGGTACTAGGACTCAGTCAGGTTAATTTATTGCTGTTCTGTGACTTTGCCTGAAATCTTGCAAAGAATCATCAACACTAGAAATAGATCGTGCAGGATTACTGTCCACTGAGTGCACCATTTCACTAAATGCCATTCCTGTTCTGCTATAAATATCCTATACACTTTGCTGAGGTCAGTCAGGGTGTATCTGCCTCCTGCAGACAGAGTGCAGAATAGATACAATCAAGTCAGTACATCCCCATGGTGTAGTAGCAGTGATATGGGGATTCCATCGCAGCTCTGAAATCAGTGAAGCCACATTAACCCAGCATGTGAGGTAACAAACCTACTCGTCAGCATTTACTAATCTGGGAACAGAACCATGCTGATTGCCTCTGCAGTGTGAATATGCCTTTATTTTCTCTAGTTCCAGTTTCCCATCTGCAAAAACGCATGGTTTACCACACAGCTAAAGGTCAAAAACATTAGAAACATGAAGGCTGTACAAAAATCTCGGATAGATGGAGAACATGACCTACATCTAGACACAAATACTGAAACACAGATAAATACTGAGAGGATTTAGAACACTGACCCCTTCAGAAACTAAAATGGGTTTATGTTAATGAAAATCCTTCCATTCTCTTCATATTGCCCAAAGTCCATGCACACATGTTAAGAAATTCACCTTACTCGTAGCTTCCTACGCTTCAGGCCCAGTTTTTGCTATAAAGGCAGAAGCATTTTCCCTGATCACACTATCAATATGTTAACCTGAGAAAGTATTAACAAAATGCTTTGCTGTATTTTCATACCCACCTTTAATTCTGAAATGAAAGCCCACAAACCATTTATTAAATAGAGTCAAATCACACTGAAACTGCACAAGTGAGATTTTCTATTGTTTGTGCAAAAAGCACTGTAATCATTTATGTGATATGGATCCGATAATTTCCATTCACCTGTTCTAATGCGAGTATGAGGTTAGTTAAAAGATGCTGATTTAAGTGAAAAGTACCGTAATTGGAATCCCATCTTTTCATTTGCTCCCATACTATCAACTCCTGCAGAGTAAATGGCCGTCAAGATTCCTGGGGCAAAATAGATGAGGACTTCACATCACTGATATTTATTGGCTAATGAGGCTGCTGCCATACGTGGGTCTAGGCTACCGTTTTATGTGTGCTCAAATTAAATTTACATTCTTTAACAAGCTCCTTGAATCTGCTGGTATTACGTGTACTCTAATTACTGCTGTATTTTAAAGCTATACGCAATTATGTTAACCTGAATTCAGGTCAGATCGTTAAAGTTCAGGAATAGATACAAGAGATGACAGGAACTAAGAGGACAGCAGTTCAATATATTCAGAGAGCTGGACAACAAGCATTACACTCTTTCATATGTTTTCATTTTTTTCAGTTGACTGAATAATGATAATTTTCTGTGACAAGACAAAAAAATCATAATCTCATCCGAATCCACACCTTGATAGGTAAGATTCAATTTGGACCATGAACCGGAGAGATCTTTCTTATTGCCTTCCATCCCGTTTTCACATACAAAATCCCCAAATTAAGAATCAACAGTTGCACATGCTTAAAACTCACAGCACAGATTTATACGCACACATGCAAACAAATGTGCACATGTTCATTGTCTATTTGTCAGCAGCTCCGAAAGAGCAGACAATGCACTGGAAGTCCTGGTACCTCTCAAGTTCCTGACAGTGGCCTTGTGTCCTTCCGACTCCTGAGGAGCCCTTAAGGTCATAACAGTTACACTAGAACTAACACAAGAATCTGCCTCCAAGCAAACCCACTTCCAAGCACACCATGAGATTTTTTGGGGTGGTTTGCTGCTGACTGTTTAAACGCCTCATGCACAGGCCAGCTCCTATGTAATTCAGCTGAGGACATCTTCAAGCTAACTACCATGACATCTCCTGTGGTTGTGGCTGCAGCTCTTTACGCTGCTACAAGCTCACTGATCGCAAGACATGGTTGGATGGGGTTTCTTTTAAAGAAGAGTATGGAGAAGAAAAGAATGGAAAACAACAATTTAAGATTAAATATAATTCTTAATTTATTACACTGAATAACTACTTATGATCCTGTATTTGGGTACACTGGTGGACAGTACCAAATTACAAGGCTAATATAAAACCATCTCCACCAAAAAGTCAGTTGTTCTCCTTTTTGTTTTCTTTAGTGTTAGCCTATTATGACACTGAAATGGTTAAAAACTGCTTCCTGAAAAAAACTGGTAGCTGAATTAACAATTCATTCATATGTGTAATAAGTGCAATGTGTTTTTAACACAATCAATTCATGCTGAAGTACTTTGTCATCGCTAAGAGATCATCTATATTCTACAAATTAATTAACTGTATTAATTTTAGTAGGGAAGAATTTTTAAGAACTCTAGTCTACATTTAGGTTTGCAAGACAGCCATAATCACACGCCTGAATAATTTTCTGAACTAAAATTAAACTTGCATCTAGATAAAAATCAGTGAACATTGGGTCGGTACCAGCAGACTCTCCATGGAAGGAGAGCCAAAACGGTGATTTATGAAACTGAACTTCATTTCAGTGACACTAAGATAATAGAAGGATTTATGAATAGTTTCTCTCTTTGTTACACCCAGATTACTGTGTCATCTGGGTAAGGCTCAGGACTTAAGAGTGTTTCACCTAAACTAATAAACCTATTTACTGAATCTGAACTAAGTGCTGAAGTTGACTTCTAACGAGTGTTGACTGATCTTGGCAAATAAGTGAATTAGATGACACATACCTGAGCCAGACAAGTCATCACTAGTCAGCATGTCTCCAGGGACAGAATGAAGAAAAATGGTTTCTCAGCTTATTTTATTTTGAAGGATCACCACAAACGCTCATGCTGATAACAGCATTATCTTGACATCCTTTCAGAGCTGTTCTAGCGCTGGTAATATCTTGTCTTCTTGAGACTTTTTTTTTTTAACAAGTTAAAAAATGGAGCCATTTTAACAGTTTATTTTATTTTTATCTATCCAAACACTTATAACACACTCATCACCCCTGCGTTTGTAAGCCTGAGATTTGAGTGTTGTCACACAAAGGATTAGTGAGCAAATCCCACAGGGCCTGGAGTGCTCCATGTCAAACAAAGGGTTTCATCGCTGGTTGCCAGCATAGCAGCTCTGGGGTGGCAAGGGGGGCTCTACTCCAAGGGTTGCTGAACTGGGGGTCAGAGCACCCAGCTGGTTTGACTCAAGCTCTTCCTGACACCCTGTGTTACAAGGACAGGCGTAACATCTCTCCGTCTCAGCCTCCAAGCAGAATGGAAACAGCAGCACCTCTTAAAAACTATGCCTAAAAAGCCTGTCTCTGAGTACTGCCTCTGAAAAACGCACAAAATGCCACTAAAAGGTTCAGGGTATTATGAATCTAATTGCTTCTACCAAAAGCAATGCTGTAATGCCACAAGCACTGTTACTCTCATGAAATGAACGCAGGAAAAATAATCCTGACCTAACGAAACCTAAAATCCTGCTCATTTGAAAGATCTGCTGTTTTCACACAGTTGAAGCGAGAACATGAAAAAAAACATTTTCACTTTCCTGGTTTCACAGTAAGTCACTTGTGGTTCAGCTCAGAACCAAACATAGCACTTGTCCTGTGCATCTATGCTGATCCCCTGACCCCAGCACAAGTGGAAGAATGGAAAAGGCAATCTTTTCAGGTGTACCTTTCATCACAGAAGTAATTTGGCAGAATTACAGATTTATTGCTTTTCAGACGTCTTCTTCTCTTAGATGTTCTGGCTTTTTAATTCAGCAGTTTTAAGACTCCACTTACTTGGTTCAGAAAGACTTGGGACACATACTCAACCT
>JANHGB010030924.1:0-11267 GCA_026283785.1 Coracopsis vasa
TAAAACATTAAAATTAAAACGACAGAAAAGTTCAGTAATGACAAAAAAGCTGTCGTTCCCAGGTCACAGAAATGAGATGTAATCTATTGTCCAGTCTCCATCACCTCCATTGAGCCCATTAGCTACTTCCAACAATTACTAATAGTGACCGGTGCTCTGGCATAAATTATTACTGTAGCATTTCTCATTGTTATACCTATAATATTTGGTTATAAATAGCCCTTTTAAAAATAATCTGTGAAAATTAATCAGAGAAAAAAAAAGAGGATCTACAAATAGCTTGAATAAAATTCAGTCTTGCAGGGAAGCATTTGTTACTGATTTTTCTGGAACAAGGATTTTCCCAGGAATGTGTCCAAATAACTATAGAAAACAGGATTCAACAGGATTCCTGTCTTTTTTCACAGGAATGTTTTGACTTTCAAACAGTTCTTAAGGGACATTTTCAGGGGCTTGGTTAGCTAAAAGCAGTTTCCATTGTGGCAAGGCCAGTGAAGGATTACTTCTGCAAAGTTTCTTATTTCAGTATGGAAACTTAGAGTGTTATGGCTTAATTGCATCTGCATACATAATACCAAGTAGAAAAAAATCAATGTAATTTAATTCAGAAGAGCAGCCAAGGAAGTGTCACAGAAATGGTATTCAGACTGATCAAAATTTAAATGAAGAAACATATCAAGGCTCTCTATTCACGAAGCACTATTCTGAAGGCAGCTCAAAACTTGTGCTGGAAATCTAGAGAGTGATCTGAATGGATTTAATGAGAAACAGATTTCATCAAAAGAGAACAACCTTAAAAAAAAATCTGTCAAGCATGCTTTCCTCTAAAACCATTTGACAGATGTTTATGCAGTTTAGTGAAAAATCTTTATTCATCAAGGAAAAGTGGTTGCCATCCTTCTTCCCTTCATGTTCTTGGGTAGTTAGTAGCATAATAGGTGATGCTGGAAATGGTGCACCTCTGCCCTTTCCTTGGGTTTAGTTTGGGTGGCTCAGAGTCTAGTCTGAATGGGGTTATTTGCTTTGATTGCTTTGCAGAGAAAAGAACAAGGCCAGAGGGTAGAGAATCTAAAAGCTGGAGTAGGAAACAAATTAACTGTGTTGCTGGAAGGGGCTGATCACTTCCTGAGTAGAACTGATGAGCTGCCAAGGACTGTCATAATGAAACATGCCAGTGCCTCCTGGGGGACCATGCTGCAGACTTCCCTCTCAACAGGCCTTCGAAGGAATTTTGAACAGACTGTTGCCAGACAAATTGTTACTGCCCTGTTGTTCTCCTCTCATTGTAAATGCCGGAGTTATTTATTTGAAATGGCCTAGGACTGTGAATCTTTCCAGTGTAAAACATGGCAGCTTATTCTGTTAGAATCAACATTTTATGTATGCCTTGAATATGCAAGACAGTGTGAGACTCAAAAATTTTGCCCTGACTAGCAGTTAGTCAGACATCAGAAGTAGTTTAAGTAGAAAAGGTTGGCTAGGTACCATGAGGGCTGCAAAGAATATTTTTTTTTTGGTCACGTCAATAAATAAAATTTCTATTTAAAGAGAACTCATGAATTAATTTGCCCCAAAATGTCGCTTTAGTTGAGCTATTTCACTTTGTCAGCATCTATTTTAGTTTGTCTGTAAGAAGAAAGAAACCAATAGTTTTAGATCAGTTTTGCTAGTACTGATAAAATTTATCTTTCAGATCAGTTTAGGTATACTGTTGGTGCAAAGCATTGTGCATTCAAGAAGTTTTGTTCTGTTTATTTTCCCCTGCTGTTTTTAAAATTCATGCAGATTCTGTCATTTATCCAGTGGTGGCAGTGTACATCTAGACATTATTTTCCTTCCCAAATTTTTTGTCAATTTGTAGTAAATTATTTTGCAGTTCAAACTTTTGATAATTCAATGTAGACACCATTTCACATTCTTGAAAGTAAGTTAGTGATGATGATGATTTATATAGAAGGTTAGATTTAATTTGTTTTCACTGGTATTTAGAGTAGTTTTTGGACAATAATAGTAGTCTCAAGTAATATATTTGGTTAAAAAAAGTAGAAAATAATAATATTGTACTTTTAAGCATTGTTAAAGACTAAAAGATGGGAGAAACTGCTAAATTTGGATTGTAAAACATGCAAAGTAGATATTGAAGAAGCTTTATGTACAATGATACAAACCCATGGCTTTCTATTTGTCTTTTGTACCCAAAGCAGAAGCTTTGCATAGACAATATCAGAGACAGCATCTTTAGAGAAACAGATATTTAAATCTGGCAACAGATGTTTTAAAAACAATCTTCAATTACAGTTTCATTACTAATTCATTACTAATTACAGATTCATTACTATTACTAATCCATTACTAATCCTATTAATCCTATAACAATGGAATGTATCACTCTATTATAAGCACCAGGAACAGATAGTTTAGTGTCTTTGCAAGTAATGTCTAAGTTTAGGCTTTTAGATTGGGCCTGGGTGATCTCATAAAGAAAATACTGTGGTTTTCTTTTTAAAGAAGCAGCTTAGAGATGAAGCTGAATATGCCATATTTTATTATTGATTTTCTTTTTATGTAAAATGTTGTATCTCTCGTCATAGAATTAAACGGTAGAACATGTAGAATTTCTGTTCTACTGTCTATGCAGGAAAAATATTTCATTCTTTCTTTAAGGCTAATCATATTTATCTGAGGGTTATATTATGCTCAATCTTTTTTCTGTATTTTCTGATCTGTTTGCAAAACTGAACCTGAGTTTTTCACTTGCTATATCTGTTGCTATAGGTGATATCAGAAAGGTTTCCACATTTCATTAAAATTTTTTTCTTATGGGTAAGTTTTTAGAAGTTTTTATCTAGTTTCAGAAAAAATCTTACTCATCTATAAGAATCTTCTGCCTCCTCTGACATCATTAAATCTTTGGTATGACTTTCAGCTTTTACCCCAAGTTGTATACATTGTTGAGGTTTCCTGTCAGAAGGAAAAGTCTGTAGCATTTGCCAGCAATGAACACCCCTGAGACTTTGTTCAGTTGCCTGAGCATAGCTGTCTCGTGCCCTCTGAGGTGCCCTGGAGTCTTCTGCTGGGCCTCCTTCTACTCCTCCAGGAGGGAGTGAGCTTCCCACAGGTCCTGCACTTTATCTGCCAACCTCATGCTGATGTTTCAGCATGTGTCTAGACATGGCAATAGGTGCTTATAGGTGAGCAACTGAATGCAGCTTTGGTTTTGATTTATGTGCCAGGAAACACAAGTCTGGAATACATGACGATAGCTATATTGTGAACTTGAGTAATTAAAAGGCTTCTATATCCCCTCAAAGATGAGTTCAGACATTTCCTCTATATTCTGGCTTTTACCATATAATTCCTACACACTAGCTGTAAAAAGTCTTTTCTTTCACTTACATAGCCAGAAAATTTGTTAGCCAAACAAAATGAGAATCCAAGCATCATAAAACAAAGGATTAGAGTTGCATGATAAGAATACAGATTAAATAAGAACTCTCTTGATGCAAACTATCAAATACCTTCCTTTTCCTGGCACACAGCCATGAATTTAGTTTTGTTTTGCCTCAAGTGATACTGAATTTTGGTAAAGACAAGATTTTTCCTACAGTATATCACCTGCTGAATTGAGAAAACACATGCCCATTTGCATCAGTTATTTATGTTGAATTTTTAATTAGATAGAAATACTGTTGTGTTTGACTTCACTAGCAAGGAAACAATAGGTATTGATCAGATATTAGTAAGTTATTCTAAGTAAGCAATGTAGATAAACCTTTAGAGGTAGCTTGCATTCTCTATTTATCATTGAAAACCTTGAGTGATAGAAGTGCTTTTTGTAAATGAACTCTGTGGAACAGAGTTCTGTAGTCATGCCAGCTTGTGTGACAGACACTTCAGTGTTGCATTTATACTCTATTAAATAATAATAATAAAAAGACTGTCATTCATGCTTTTTCCTGAAGATAACAAGAGTGAACAGTCCCCGCCTTCCTTAGAGCACAGGAAACGCAAAGACTGCGTGTCTGGTCAAGGTGCTTGTTTGTCTACATAGAGATCAGACAAAAGCTTCTCTACTTTTAAACAGGAATAACTTCCAGAAGACAGAAATAAAAAAGGTAAAACCTCAGTTGGAGAGAAAACAAATATAGCCTTTTTCCTTATGGGTTGAGGCAATAAAACAGACACAGTAAACATGATGAGTTCTGAGAAACAAATGTTTCATAATTACACAACACAAATTCAAGAAAATTCAAACTTTTTACTTGATTGAAAAAAGCAACTTGTGTTCCCTTTTTCTTCAGAATGTTTTCAGTGGCAAACACAATTTCATTTCTGCAAATTTAAGGAATTCGCATGAATTTACATGTCATTTTCAAATGGTATCTGGAAGAGAGATAGCATTTCCACCTTCCAGAAGAAATGTAGCTTAAACAAAGTTAGCTGAATTCTTGGCAGAAAATAAGTTATTTGAATTTTTGGCAGAACAATTTCTTCTCTTATGAGAATTTCTGCTCTTATGAGAAAAAATAACATTTCTGCCGTGGAAATCAGAATGAGATAAATAAGTTCTTAAAAATATAACATAAAGGATCAGGACATGTAAAGTAAATCATGGGCTTTCTTAAAGGATTGGGCAGATGCTTACATCTTAAGCAGCAGTATCCTAAATTTACTGGAAGGGACTGAATTGAATCATAAAACATGGGGGTTTTGTGTGTTTTCTGCTTCTTCATTAAGGTAAGTGAAATATGGAAAATATAAACTACAATATGCCATACTTTGTGGTCCATGCCTAAATCAGACTAAGATTTGGGAAAATGAAAATTATATAACTTCTCTTCATTTGAGGCATTTGTTCTTGACACACGAAAAAAGAGGCTGTAGATTATTTATGAAATTACCTGTTCCTCTGTATTGCTTATTCTGTTCTATCTGCTCCCTCCTACCTCTGTTCCTCTGAATGAATATCTGGCAGCTGCTTATGTGCTTTTGAGAGTTTCCTTATGCACTTGATGATGATCAGAGGATGTTTTTTATAGTACTTAGTAGTCTTATGAAGATGCAGATAAGCACCAATGAGAATTAGATGCTTAGGTACCTTTGAAAATCTCATTTGATGGCTGTTAAGAGCATTAAGTTCCCTTAAATATCTAGATGTGTATACTTAGCCTATCCATACTACTGAAAGAGATGATGAATCTGGATTTAGACAATTATTTTTTTTCATCTGATTTGTAGGCCTTTGAGAATAGATCAGAATCCACTTTGATTGATTTTCCAAATGGACATGGAATCATTCTTTTTTTATCGCCTTAATATCGTCTGAATAGTTGGATAACAGGAGAGGCATCCCATTCTTTTATTACCCTGGACAGAAGTGGGAAAACAGTAAAGTACTGAGAAAATGGCTCAGAGAAGGAACGAAACTGTAATAAAGATGTTTCTAATCCTGTTGCTCATTCTCTATTGTAGGCAGATGGCTAAAAACAGGCTGGGGGGTTATTATACTAGAGGGAGTATATTATTCAGACACAGCAACAGAAGTGCAGCGTAACCAAAACTCAAATCTTTTCTCCCCTTTATTTCTGTCTCCTGGTGCCTTAAGAGCTGGGCAAAAGGCTGAGCTGTGCATGAATCTTTCCTATCCATGCACCACAACTTCAGGCAGTGGCAGAGCATCCAGAGCTGCATTTGTACTAATGGTCCTCAGCAAGCGAAATGTTCAGATCCTGTGGCAAAGATCTGTGCTAACCATGGTCTCAGTTACAGCTGTTCACACCAGGAGAATTTATATGTGCTCCATAACTACTCCAGTCTCCAAATGAGTTGTGATGCCCAAGGAGCAGACTGACAGCTGCCAGGCTGGGTTTTGTTGAGCTTTAGAGTTTTATGAAGAGTTTAAGACTCTTCATAAACGGAGCAGTTTCCTAACAGCATGGTTTTTTAGGAATTATATATTTTCCACAAAGCTGCAGATTTGGATGTCATGTCCTTCCTGTCTCCAGCTGGCACAGAGCTCTGTGAGATTTCTGAAACAAGTTTAATTTTAAAGCACCTTCTAGGAGGAGTTTAAGTATGCTTTGATTTGTAATATCTTCTGTGATAGCAAGCATTAGTAAACTGGAAAACTAGATTAAAGTTAATCTTACACTCTTTTTCCTAAAATGCACGGAAACTGCAGAAAATGGAGGTAAAATATCTGCATACTTAAAAAACTTATTTTTTTTGTTTCCAGAATCATTTCTGGTCTGGTCCAATGAATTATACTGAGAGTTTCTCAGTCTTTCTTTTTTCAATTTCTTTTATTATTATTTTTAACTTTTGTATCACTATTAAATATTTGGGGTTTTGTTGTTGGATTTTTTTTTTTTAAGAAAAAATAAAGCTCCTAGACTCTGTCTTTTTTGCTAAATGTTGGAGATAGACACATAACGTAATGCATGATAAAAAGGTTGGACTTCACCGCTCCTAAACATAGGATTTTGTTTGGCCTTTTGTGAAATATTGAAGAACTTGCAAGCATGTCTAGATCCCTAGAGACAGAAGTTGAAAGGAACCATATTATTAGAAATTCACTCACCTTTCAGGAATTTTTTAGTTTCCCCCTCCATCTGCTACAACCATTGATGTCTGTGACCACCCCATCTCTCCATGTAGCATGACAAACCCATTCATCTGAGTTTCTGTAACTCCTGTGATAGAGCTTGCAGAATGTACCATAAAATGGAAACATGAAGAATCCTCAGACTAGACATAGAAAAAAAAAATATTTTTACTCCAGATCAAGCAGTCAGCAGTATCAATTACATGGCTCTACCACTGCTGGTACTAGGTAAAGAAGTGAAGAGCACAGTGTTATTATAATGCAGCGCAAAAGCTGTGTTAGAATATACATATACGTTGCTGATTTTCAGGTCATAACTAACCAGTGTTTTATTTCAATTCTAACTATCTGGTTCAATCCGTTGGATTACTGAGTCATAAATTGATAAAGACACATGTATCAATAATTTACACAACATAAAAATTGAAAAGAAAAGCAGCAGATGGAAGACAGAAAGAAGGAGTCTGAAAGTCTGAAATAATAATCAATTTTTCTCTCTAATGATCCTGTTTGATCTTTGGCAATCTTTTTTGAATACTAATCTTTTTTATTGCCGAGGATAGTAAATGCAAACGCCATTGTATTCAAAATTCTTCTTATCATTTCTGTTTCATTTAATTGGTGATGTAACATTTGGATTCCTTAAGCTTAAAGGTGATTTCTTCTTTGAGTAATGAAGCTTTTAACCTTACATATCTAAGAGATAAAATTTATACTTCCTGTTACTAAAGAAAAGTCACTAATAAACTTGCATATATGCTATACTTTATGCATTTCAGTTTTCCCTGCTTTAAGGAAATTTAAGGAAGCTATGAACCATGACAACTTTTTACATGATCTCTCTTGCCATTCCTACAAGTTTATACAGAGAACGCTGTCAGTAATTCAGCTTGTAATAGCACAAGAGTGCAACATTCTCTCTCACTGTTTTTTTCCTCACTGAAAATGATGTGTACTTTTTCTGGTTTTGCTTTTTCTGAATTTTCTAATGAAATAAAAAAAATGTTATTATATATGTATGTATGTTAAATAAAAGAGTTTACCTACAAATCTTTTAACATGTGCCTGAAAACAGCATTCCAGCGTTATCCTCCGTGCTGATTCTAGCAGTGCAATCTTAAATTCATCATAGAATGTTAAAAGCCAACAAAAGAAAGGTTTCAGGTGGAGGTAAGCTGTTATTTAGTATCCCTTAATGATATGATCAAGAAAACATTACATTTCGAGTGTATCTTTTACAAATCTGGGAAGCTGGGGAAACTGGGAAACATATTTTGTCAATAAACTGTAAGATGTACCTTCAAGTGGAGCAACTAGAAAATTAATTTCTGATACAGATTGTCACTTTGTTTTGTTATTTATACATGGTTGGCAAAGATTTCTTTTTAGCATTCAAGTGCAGTATGTATGATTTAATCAGGAATACACTATCAAAAGAATCTTGTTATATAGAACAGCAAAACCCCCAGGAGGAATCTAGGAGAAGCTGTTCTGTTAGTGAGAAGTTGCTTTCCTTATTAGTTTTCATTTCAGTTCACTGCCTTTTATCTATTCATACAATTATCTTACCTTTTTAATATAATTTCCTCTCTATTTGTATTATGAAAATTCATTTATCAGAGTTATATTGTATTACAGCCTATATGTGTGGTGGGTTGATCCTGGGCTGGGCCAAAGACAAAGCTGCTCAATCACTTCCCTCCTCAGCTGGACAGGGGAAAGAAAATATAATGAAAGGCTTGCGGGTCAAGATAAGGACAGGGAAAAATCACTCACCAATTACCCTCATGGGCAATCCAGACCTGACTTGAGGAAGTTACTTGCTTATAACCAAACAAATCAAAATAGAAATTTTATAAGAAATAAAACCAAATCTTAAAATACCTCTCCTCAAACCCTCCCTTCTTCCCAGGATCGACTTTACTCCCAATTTTCTCTACCTCTTCCCCACCAGCAGCACGTGAGGAAATGGGGAAGGGGATTTGCAATCAGTTCATCACATGTTGTCTCTGCCACTGCCATCCAGTGTGGAGTACCTCCCACAGAAGACAGTCCTCCACAACCTTCTCCTACGTGAGTCCTTCCCACTGGCTGCAGTTCTTCATGAGCTGCTTCAGCACGGGTCCCTTTCAGGAGTGCAGTCCTTCAGGAACAGACTGCTCCAGTGTGGGTCCCCTGCAAGGTCACAAGTCCTGCCAGCAAACCTGTTTCAGAGTGGCTCCTCTCTCCACATGTAATGTAAAAATATCAGATTATTTTAGGCTAAATGATTACTTAAAAAGGCAAAGAAAGACTTCTATGGGGATCAAAGACATTCACGTATCATTGAACAAAAGATCATTTATTTGTCTATTTCAGTTTGGGAACTGGATTTCCAAATCAGACTTCTTGGCAAGAGTATAGTGGCTACACTGAACAGCTCACTATCTAATACTGTGGGACAACTGTATCTAAAAAGCCATCACGGTGTGACCAACAAATCTGTGTTGCAGGTACACAGTAGACCCAATTCATCCCTTCATATTGGAGAATGGGACAAATTTTGCCTTTCTGTATTTGTGCTTTATCTGGGTCATTAAGAATTAGCTGGAGATTAAGGTAGCTATTTTGTTCTCTATGAATTCCAAGAACAGGGAGGATATATGTTCTCTGTAAGCTATAAAAAGTGCTCCCAGTATTACTCTCATTTTGGGGTCTGTGTGTAACAGTGTTTAAGGAATATATGAGACAAACATTAGAAAACGCAACTCATTTTCATGTACTCATAGTGCAGAAGCTGCAATCTGGAGGCTTTAACTGCAGGATGCCGCATGGCTATGATATGGTATCTATACTGAGAATAAAAGTGTGTGTTAAGAAGGAACCAATCCTTTGACGTTTTTTTTACTCCCTCTTCCCAGGCCACCTTCTGCCATAGGACTTCTCTGAAATTACAAATACTATATAAACCCATGTTTGAACTAGTTTCTGTGGAGATTTATATACATTATGAAAGCAAGCTGCTTGTTGTTATATTTTAGAACTTTTAGACAAATGATTTTGTAACCATGAGTGTGCAATTTGCAAACAAATTAATTAATTCAACTTGTCTAAATGATGTGGAAGTCAATGAAAATATTCAAATTACTTCAATAAATACCAAGTGGGACCTAAAGAAGAAATTCTGCTATGGGTAAGCTAGGGTATAAAACAAAATGTAACAGGAAAAACCAATATTCTTACCAAAAAAGGTAACCTTCTCATGAAAAATCCATTTTTTTTAACATTCTTTCAACATCTGAGGATCAATTTCCATTCAGTTATCACAGATATATTTTGCAAGTACCCCATGTCAGATTTCCAGTTTTGTAGACATTCGTACTTTTAGAATAAAAATTAAAATAGTCTTCAAACACTGCACTTAAACCACACTTTACATGTTCAAGATGACATGAAGGATTTTAAAAACTTTGGATTTGGCTTTGAAAGTGTTGTCAGCCACAATATTAGAATGACTATGTTTTAGAAATGCACTGTGTGGGAGAATGGAGTGTTGTCATGAAAGTTTATGTGCCCTTACACTAGTTTCTTGAAAATAGTAATTGGTTTTATCCTTGTGCAGCAGCAAGACATTTCTAGTGTACCATTTAATTGTGTGAGTGCAATCTCTATGAAGATATTTTACTGCATCATATTGATAATATTGATTTCATGGACCAAATGCAGAAATATGCATGTGATTTTGAAGTAGTAAGAAAATTACCATATGATGTAATGTTCTAGAAAAAAAAATATACAATATTTCCTTGTGTCTGGAGTGTGAGTTTGGAACATTACCTTTAATTTAGGTGCTGTGGCTGATTCGAATATGCGCTTTCTGCCGGCTGGTAGATGTTTCTTGTGCATATTATTGGCCTCCATTAGCCACATTTGCTTCCTTCTTGTCTGCCCTTCTGTCCATATCTCAGGAAGATGAGGGGAAGGATATGGGTATGTCATAAAGAAAATATTAATCTAGAGGTTGTTACAGACAAGGGTGACATCAGAACTTAGTCTTTTATAAAATGTTAAAGATATATTTGTAACAGCACATATTCTTATACCTCTGATAGACATAACTTACTGTAAAACAAAGAGAAATTCATCATCCATTTTGATTTTTACAAACCAGTTATTCTCCTCTGATAATGGCTCGTCCTGTTTTTTTTTTAAGGAGTGAGGGCACAAATATGTTTCTCAGATAAGATTTGGGGTCACAGTGATTATAGTGGGGGTATTTTTCACTGATGTTTTGTTCTACTGCTGTGCTAAAGCCATGCAACCATGAAAAATATTTTATTTGCGTAACTATGCAATTGCAAATCCTTACTGAATAGCAACTAACCTGTCCTTCCCAATTGTCATGGTTTAAGCTCAGCTGGTAACTCAGAATGACTCAGCTGCTCATTCAGTCCTGCCCACTTCTTCTCCCCAACTCCCAGAGGGATGGGGAGGAGAATCGAAAGAATGTAACTCCCACGGAATGAGATAAAAACAGTCCAGTAACTAAGGTATAACACAAACCACTACTGCTACCACCAATAATAATAATGAAAAGGGAGATAACAAGGGGAGAGAATACAATTGCTCACCTCTTGCCGACGGATACCCAGCCTGACCTGAGCAGAGATCCGGGCCTTCTAGG